>CM067216.1:139124984-139206424 GCA_034190945.1 Octodonta nipae
TTGCAGTTTTTAACCTTTCGCACTAAATATAGTAGATTTAGACATAAAGACAGATTATGATAATCGATATATACACGCAAAATATAGACATTCAGAGGGTATTTCTCTACCAAAATATTCCTTTACTTTTTACCATCCACGTCTCTGAACTAACTTCAATTTATCAGCGTCCTTCAGGGGTAATTGTTATAGTAGCTGATATAAGGAGAATTTTTTATATGACTGAGTTTAGTTATAAATTAACTAGAAGTATAAATATTACAGATCTGAAATTTGTCTTTCCTGTAGAAGAAATTATCTCCGCTGTAAGCACATATTCAGGGAAAACATATTTCTTTCTAAAGGAAAACTTATTTGTGGAAATAGATGAATGCCTTTTGGAAGCAAAATCATAAGGATATATAGACAAACAGTTTAGTGGAATCCCATCTTATATAAGAAGTGCGTTTCGTTATACCAATGGTTTACTTTTTTTTTTGGTGTACGAATAAAATAACGTTAGATCAGTTTAATATACCATGTCCAAACCTCTCTTTATATGAACAACTTAAGGTACTGTTGATCAAAATCTTGTTAATACATCATCAAATAAATTAATTTTTTAGAAAGAATAAGTTTTCTAATCCCAAAACCACATGTTTTTCTAAACATTAATTAACGTACCAAGCCTATTATTTAAATCTCAAGAAAAGTTCATATATGCTCATCTGTGTGGTTTTTCGACGAGAAACTTGTAATGTAAAAAAAAATCCTACCAAGAAACCTGTAAGCACAAGATCATAAGCGTCGTTGAACTTAAAGTAGGAGAGAACTGTGATGATATAAAACTTCAGTCGCGATTTGTAGTCTCTCATTGCAGTCAGTTGACTTGAACATTCAACGTCGTTCAACAACATTTATTTTTTCTACAGTTTTTAGTGGTGTGTGCATCTCTAATCAATGTAAGTAATTTTTTTAATTATTTATTAAAATTTTGCTGAATTATTTGGTATCATGAAGCTCACCTGATATATAAACCAGCGCATTCACAATTTTATTTTGCGTTTTACTTTTATTGGATAAGCATATTTTTTACCTATTTAAAATTATATATTTTTTAAAACGTTGATTTTAATTAATTTAGATGAGAGTAGAAGAGATATGAGAGTTTTGGCTCACTTGGGTCCGTAGGCAAGTATATCAGTATTTGAGCCCCCGTAGGCCGCCGGCACTGGTTGTGTGGGTTGTTGGGTATGTTAGGTGTCTATTGAGTAGTTGTGTGAGTTTTATAAATTTGGTGGCAGTGTTAAGGGAGAAAAATGCGAAAACGTTAATTTTCTTTGAATAAAATTTAATAGTGTGTGAAATTTCCATCCGTCCGCCACTGGTAATGCGAAATAATTCAAATAGCTTAGTGGCTTGAGTCGCGTTTCGCGATTTTTACGAGTACAGACTTGTTTTCCCGACATTAAGGCGACGGTATGAAGTTCAATCATACTGCGATTATTTTGAAGGTAACTAGTACCGCTGCCGATATGATGTAGAAAAATTCGCATTAATTTGAAGTTCAGATAGGGATATGTAAAGTAAAATCACATCCGCGATTTTTTTTATGGACTGTTTCTATATATCAAGGTGACTTAGATGGTTCATCCATACGGACTTTTCGTGGAGGTCAGCTAGTAAAGCGCAAACAACCTGATGTGGAAAAATACGCTGGATATCCTGGTAGGTGGGTTGTGACGCAGTCTTGAAATTGAAAATACAGGGTAGATTAATATGCTGAAATAGGTTTCAAATAATCTTGCACATAGTTTTATGGTAACTAGGTAAATTGCTGAATAGAATAAAGAGGGTTTAAATTATAAATTTGAAGCACTGAAAATTCAGTTTTATTTAATCATTCAAAGAGAACAGAAGCAAAAATAATGTTACTGGGAATTTATATAGCCTGCTATTTTTCGCTGGGAACGGGTGAAGTGAATGTTGAGGACTATTTAAAGCGATATGGATTTTTAACGGAACCTAATGGAACATCTATAGCAGACGTAAAGAGAGGGTTTGATTAATTTCAAGAACTATATAATTTGAAAGTCGACGGTACTGCAAATGAAGAAACTTTAAATTTAATGAATAAACCACGTTGCGGTTTACCTGATTTCCCTTTGAGTTTTCGTACAACCTCCCAAAAATGGCAAAAGACTAAATTAAAGTGGTACTTTGTGTTTGCTGATTCGGAAAGGAAATTAGTGGCAGAAAAAGCTTTTGAAGTATGGCAAAATGTGTCAAACTTACAATTCACTTATTCACCTACTGCACCGGACATAGTTATTTCCTATGCTGACGGACAGTTCCGACACTCAAACAACAGAAGGTGTCAAGATGCGGGAAATTGTTATTATCTATTTGACGGACCTTCTGGTGCTTTGGGGCATGCATATCTTACCCAATAACGATACGTGTCGTGAAATTCATTTAGACCGAAGTGAGATGTGGTATTTAGGGTTGGATAAAATAGAAGATATTCCAGCAAACCAGACAAGTTTGCTTTCTGTTTTGATTCACGAAATAGGTCACAGCGTTGGAATGGAGCATTCCCCTTTTGGAGCTCAATAATGTATCCATATTATGGTCGTTTTACAACTCGATGAAGATGATATCCGAGCAATTCAATTTTTATATGGAGCGAAAAAAAATTCTGAAAGTACGACCGTAAAAAGCATTCCAAAGACGACGAAAAAAATCCCGAAAGTGTGACGGTAAAAAGCACCCAAAGACAACACAGAAATATACTCATGAGATTCCTTCAAGTACACAAAAAATTATTATTTCCACAACTACCACTAATACCACTGTAAAAGGTACACAAGAGAAAGCAATAGACTTATGTCAAGTAGATGTTTCGGGATTACAGTTTTTAGTATTAAGAAGCAATCTGTATATTATATATAAAGACAGGCTATGGATCATGGATATGGAGAGTAGAAACATAACATCAAAAAACGTTAATCTACGGAAAGTCCTACATTTTCTACATCGGATGTCGCTGAAATAACTTCAATATCAGAGACCGTCTGGTGAAATAGTTATGATTGCAGATAAGAAAAGATTATTCTACATCTCAGATGAGAACTTTAAACTACTGAAAACTTTAAGCATTAGCGATTTCAAGCTCTCAATACCGGCAGATGAAATCATTGCTACGGTTACCAGTTATACAGGACAAACTATTTTTTTCTTCTCAAATAATATGTACGCCTGGTACGCCGAGATCAACGAGTGTTCCTATGAAGGGAAAAATTACGGTTATATAAGCAGAGACTTTAGCGGTATACCAGAAAGTATTAGAAGTGCTTTTCGGTATACGAACGGAAGAATTTATTTTTTTGAAAATAATAGGTATTTCGAATATAATGAATTCGCAAATATTCTTGTAGACACTAATAAGTTAACATTAAGTTTGTTTAATATCCCTTGTCCAAATCTGACGCTTTACGAACAACTGAAAGAATTGTTGACTAGGATTTTAGCTATAGAAAATAAAAATTAATGTCAAATTACTATGTGTATTATTTTCACAGCATTTGTTTGAGACGAGTATTTTCTTGAAATACAAATTACTAAGTAATATCACCCTGTAAATTCTCGAGAACTACTCCCAAGAAGCGGATCTTGCTGGAATGTGGTCATCACGGTCGGCGGGAGAGTGAGAGAGGACTTGTTTTTTGCGTACATTCGTACCGTGCAAAACGTTTAAATACGACGTCCTGATTGCGTTGAAATCAATTGCAAACAGTCTTGCATAGTGAGAGTAAGTGTTTTTGTGCAGTGAAAACTATTTCTGGTAATTATCTTTTTCTATTATTTTTATTATAATTTTTTTAATTTGAAAATATGTTTTGCTGTCTTGAAAGAAATTTCTAGTCATTAGGCATTATTTTGTGTGAATTTTTGAGTTGATTTTTGTGTCGTGAACGGTAATATGTTCTGAGTATTTCTTTATAAATGTTTTTCTCTTGATGTGACTTCATTGAGAGAAAATGTCTGGTTAGAATACAGTATTTTATAACATTTTTGAGCTGAAGATTCTCTGTGTGAGAAAAAGGCTTGTTTTCTTGTTAGCTTTATCTAAATATTTCTTTATAAATGTTTTTCCTCTTGATGTTGTTGCATTGAGAGAAAATGTCTAGCCAGAAGACAATATTTTCTAAAAATGTTGTGGTCTTGGAATATATAGTTTCTGTAGCGAAAAAAAATTTTCTTAGTTAAATAGTTATAGTAGAAAATTATTCAGGTACACTACTAAGCAATATATTATATTAACATTTTTGGGGTAAATGTTTTCTGTTAAGATGCTGTATGAATGTTAGTCAGAAGACATTATGTTATAAAATTGTCTTGAATTGAATAGTTTCTGTAGGAAGAAAGTTTCTTAGTTAAATATTTATTTTAGAAAAGTAATCTGATCGACACACGCAAGTCAACAAAAGCAACAGCAGAAGCCACTCAGAAGCTAGCAAAAAAAAAACCAAACAAAAGTAAGTTCAAAATTAGTTTTTCATAAATTTATTATAGAAGGTTATTTTTATTGTTACAGATGAGTTTTATAAAGGAGATAAATAAAATTTCAGATCCACAGTGGGGTCTCAAACCTTCCAAAAAATTAGTTGACTTAGTGCTGTGGAAACAATATCCAATCCTCAGCGCTAAACTTGTGAAAACGAAGTACGGGGAAACTGTGTTGCTGGAATTAGAGGACGTGGTGGTGTTCTTACCGAACAGAGTGCTACCAGTTTTTAAGGACCACCTGAAGGAATTTGCCACTGGAAACTACAGATTGATATTCAAAGGCCAGCAGAACGTCGGGACCAAAAACTTAAAAACGCTGTTTGCTATAGAAGAAGCAAACACAGAAACAGCAGCAGCAGCACCACCTAGTCAGTAACAACAACAACAACAACAACAACAACGACAACAACAACAACAACATCAGCGAAGAGGCAACCACAGAAACAGCAGCAGCAGCAGCTAGCCAGTAACAACAACAACAACAACAACAACAACAACATCAGCGAAGAGGCAACCACAGAAACAGCAGCAGCAGCTAGCCAGTAACAACAACAACAACAACAACACCAGCAGCCACAACAGAATAATTGTAAGTGTTTAATTTTTGTAACTTTCTGGTGTTGGTAATCTTGTAAAGAGAGAGAACGAAAAATGAATTCAGATCAAATTGCTTGTCTTAGCGATGAAATTATCGTGAAACTGAGGGAAGTAGAAAGTATTTTGAGTAAAAAGTCAAGACCATTGTCGCAAAGGGATGTGGAAACTTGGTTACAACATACCAAAAAACACATTCTTCTATGCAACAAGGCTATTCGGAAAGCGGATTTATCGGTGGGAACGTTACGGAAATTGCAAACCAATATTGGACATCTGAAAAGATTCAAAATTATATTAGAAAATTTTGATAAATTGGGAATGGGTATTTCAGCACGTCACACTAACAGAAATCGTCGCGTTAAATGGGAAGAGGTAGCTTCCGCTTTCAAAAGTCGCGTTAGAACGGGCGTCATAATCAATAAAAGTCATAAAGATGTTTTAGAGTTTTTGGGGGATGCTAGCAAAGTTTTTCAGGTTCGCATAAAAAATGTTTTGAAGTAAAATCCTATGTTAAAGGTAAATTGTAGTTTGTGTGGAGAATTTGTTAAACTATCAGGAGATACAGAGATTTCAGACAAAAAGTATTTTACAACAAAAAATGAAGTCATTGATTTAGGGACCGATTTGAAATATTGGTTTGACTTGTACGTAAAAGATCGCATTTTAAATGCGCTTTCTGAATTTGCTACCATCGGATCGGGTTGGTCGATAAATGAAGTTATTTCCTTGGAAGTTAATATAATAAGTTCGAGCTTAGTAAGGGCGCCTCATCCTACATTGAGCTACCAGAAAAAATTAAGTCCACTAAAGCTTGCATCAATGTTAAGAATCGCGGTCAGGACTGCTTTTTCTGGAGTATTGTTTCCGCTTTATTTCCTGCCGCCAGAAATTCTGATAGGCCTTCTTCATATCCACATTACAGCACAGTTTTGAATTTAACCGGTTTAAGTGCCCCAGTCAAAATTAATGAAATTTCAGTTTTTGAGAAGCATAATCAGTCAATCTCTGTAAATGTCTTCGGTTTGGAAATGGATGCACGTTCCAAGTTCACCGTCGTTCCAGTACGTTTGTGTAAAGAAAAGCGAGAGCAACATGTCAATTTGTTACTTGTTCAAGACAAGTATTTTCCGAAAAAGTGATATGGATGTAGAGGTGTTGATGATGATGATGAGAGTGATAATGATGCTTATGAAATCCAATATCATTATTGTTTTATAAAAATCTGTCACGCCTTATATCGAGTCAAGTTTCCAAGCATTTAGGAAAAAAATATATTTGCGATAGATGTCTAAATTATTTTTTATTCAGAGGGAAAGTTAAAGGAGCATTCTGAATACTGTGAAAAGTTGAATGAATGTAAATTGAATTTCCAAAGTTTTCTCACGTTCAATTTAAAAACCACATGTATAAAGAAAAAGTTCCGTTCATCGTTTACGCTGATTTTGAATCTCTTTTGGAACCGGTTACTGGTGGCAAGAAACCATCAACTAATAGTTTGCCATATCAAAAACATACCGCTTACAGTGCTGGGTACTATTTTCAATGTAGTTATAATAATGATTATTCATTCTACAAAAGTTATAGAGGGGTTGATTGTATGTCTTGGTTCGCTGAAGATATGGCTAATGTGGCAAAATTTGTGCAGTCTAAACTGATTAACGTAGAGCCTATGAACACCGTGGTAGACTTGAAGGATGCTACGGGGGTGTGCCATATTTGTGAAAAACCTTTTAGCCCTCAGGATAGGGTAGTTCGCGACCATGACCACCTGTCTGGGAAATTTAGAGGCTTTTCACACAATAAGTGCAACCTTTTATATCGGAAATCCTTTGTTGTACCCATTGTTTTTTCACAATTTGAGTGGGTACGACTCACATTTTATTATTCGCGACTTGGCTAAACGAAATCACATAACTTTGCTGCCGGTTAATAAGGAAAAATATATTAGTTTCACCGTCCACGATAACGATACCAAAATTAAATTTCGCTACATAGATTCCTTCAGGTTTATGGGGTGTTCGTTAGACACTTTGGTGTCCACGTTAAAAGATACCGACTTTGAGATTCTAAATAATCAGTTTAGACATGTACCAAATGAGAGCCTACGATTGCTCTATAGAAAAGGTGTATTTTTCTATGATTATCTTGACAAAATTGAGAGATTGCAAGAAACCGAATTACCTGCGAAAAAGAAATTTTATAATCGCTTGAACGATGAACACATACAAGATGAGGATTATATACATGCACAGGTAATTTGGGAGAAATTTGGATTGAAAACACTCGGTGAGTACAGCGATCTGTATATGAAAACTGATATCTTGTTGTTAGCTTGCGTATTTGAGACATTTAGAAACACCTGCCACAAGACATACGGCTTAGACGCAGCAAGCTATTATACAATCCCTGGATTCACATGGGATTGCATGTTGAAATACACGCAATGTAGACTCGAAACGATTCAAGATGTTGACATGTTGCTATTTATGGAACGCGGAATACGAGGAGGTATCTCGATGTGCTGCAACAGGTACGGCGAAGCAAACAATAAGTATGTAGAGGGTTATGATTCCTCTAAACCCTCAAAATACCTTTTTTATTGTGATGTTAATAACATGTACGGATGGGGGATGATGCAACCCTACCTTATGGTGGGTTCAATTGGGTTGACCCGAACATCGACATAACATCCATCCCCGATGATTCGCCAAAGGGATACATTTTAGAAGTAGACTTGGAGTACCCTGAGAGCTTACACGATCTTCACAGGGACCTACCGTTCTGTGCCGAACACAAAACACCCCCAAATTCTAAAAATAAAAAGTTATTGACCACCCTCGATGATAAAGAAAAATACATAATTCATTACAGGAATCTAAAGCAAGCTTTGGCGCATGGTTTAGTCTTGAAAAAAATTCACCGAGTATTGCAGTTTGATCAGTCCGCCTGGCTGAAACCCTACATCGACTTTAACACTCAACTGCGAAGTCAGGCGAAACATGAATTTGAGAAAAACCTCTACAAATTGATGGTAAACGCAGTGTTTGGGAAAACAATGCAAAACGTGAGAAAACATCGAATTGTGAAGTTGGTTAGAAAATGGAACGGTAGGATGGGAGCGAAAAACTTAATTGCCAGCCCTAATTTTCAAAGTAGAACTATTTTCGATGAAGATCTGATGGCTGTTGAATTAAAAAAGCACAGTATTCTATTCGATAAACCTCTATACATTGGGATGTGCATTCTTGATATTTCCAAACTTTGCATTTATGAGTTTCACTATGATTACATGCTCAAAAAGTTTCCGGTGGAGCGGTGCAAACTTTTGTATTCGGACACTGATAGCCTGGTCTATGAGATACAGTGTGAGGACCTCTATGAAGAGGTAATAAAGGCGGATATTCAACGTTTTGACACGAGCGATTATCCTTCAGATAATCGCTGGAATATTCCCTTAGTTAATAGTAAAATACCGGGTCTAATGAAGGATGAGGTGAAAGGTAAAATTATGTTATTTTTTATTGGATTGCGTTCGAAGCAAAGATTCAAGGAGGTAGCAACATTAAGAAAGCCAAGGGGGTAAAGAAGAGTGTGGTGAAGCGCAAAATAAAGTACGAAGATTACTTGGAATGTCTGCAGCAATTTACAGACCATTCAAATAAATCCTTCGTACTACATCAAACTCAATGCACTATACAATCGAAACATCACGATGTATATAGCATTGAGCAAACGAAAATTGCGCTTAATCCCTTTGACGACAAACGCTTTCTTATTCCCCACAGTTACAATACTTTGCCCTGGGGCCATTACAAGATCAGGCAATTCTAATTTGAATTCTTTTTCTTTCTCTTTTGCAGATACCACAACAGAAACCGCAAAAAAATGTCTTTCACATCATCATCATCATCAGCAACACTACTACAAGTCATCTACAACATTCCATCTGGATCATCAATCACATTGAAACAACTTGCAATTGAAGCGATCTGTCGCAGTGTTTCAAATCTTGCGGATTTCATCACCTCGACACCGCTTCCTTGGTCCGTATTTGATGATTTGGTGGAACAATTTCCTATCATCAAATACCGACAGTTTGATGAAATATATTCAAACATGCAGGTAGATCACAAGACTCTCGTAGATGGCTTTGATGATGAAGCAGACCAAAATTGTCACTCGACAAGAGAATCAGTCTGCTATTTTATGGGGGTTAGAATCTCACGCCAGATATAAAAGTATTCTGCAACTTTTAAAATCAATAGAATTGTCGCTGAGTCTCGAGACCGTGTGAAATTTGATAATTTGCCCTTGTGCAACGAATGTTGCGAGAAACTTAAAATTTGTTTCGAAACAAGGAAACAATTTCATACGTATCGAGATTACGTGAGAACATACAGATATCGGTCATATCAACTGTTCATTTTATACGGATATCGAGGAAACTGGTGTGGTTCATGTTGGATGCCTTTGTTCACGATACATAAGCATGAACCAGAAGTTCCAAGATATTGGTATCAAGAGCTGTTAGATATGCCTGATATTGTGTCAGAAACTTTCAACCCCTCCGACTCAAACTAAATAGTAGTTGATGCTGATGATGATGTGAAAAGCAATAACATTACAAATTAGATTAGCTCTTGCATATTTTTTTTCTTTTACAGACACACACAACAACAACAACAAAAACAACGGCAACAACGACAAACAACACGAATTCCAGATCTCAATTTAAAAAGAAAAGTCAGCATTCTCAGTAGCAAATTTTTTATTCTACACAATGGCGACCCCAAACACTCTTAAAGAGCATTGCATCAAGACCATCTGTCACAGTATTTCAAACTTAGCCAATTTCGTTGTCTGGGCACCTCTCCCCTGGTCAGTAATCGATGATTTCCGAAACACAAATATGGACAACTTGTTCAGCTTTCTTCAAATACCCATCTAGACACTGATGCCATTTTAGATGGGTTTGAATATGAAACAAATTTGTCACTACATCAGAGGCTTATTTTCTTGAATTTCGCCTACGATCTTGAAAAATTCTGTTCATATGATAGATATCAGGCATCATTCCAATATTTTACAATTTTTGCTATTGAATTTGGTGACTTTCGGTTATGCAACTCATGTGGGGAGACACTGAAAAGTGTTTTCCAACAGAGAGTAAGATTTTATAAGTTTAGGCCGCACTTTGATACATTTAAATACTGTAGTAGAGATCTATACATTGTGTATCAATACAAAAAACATTGGTGTAGTTCTTGTTGGATGCCGCTGTTTAAGATATGTAATGCAGATGAGTACCTTTTGCATGATATGGAAAGGTATTTTTCTGCAGCAAAAAAAAACAAAACATTATTGATTTTTTGTTGTTGTTGTGTATTTATTGTTGTATTGTATATTAATTTTATTTGGTGTTGTTGTTGTTTACTTAGTGTATAATTATATAGTTTTACTAATTAGGTATTGTATTTTTATTAAAAAATATATATAGAGTAGTAAGTTCATGTAAGATTCGGTGCTGGTTGTGGTGGTGGTGGTATATTGTATACGGTATTTAATGATAAATTAAATAAAAAAATATTCTGAAAACAGTTTTTTATTTTAAGAAATAAAGACCTTTAAATACCCAACTGTCTCACATCTGCAGATACAACATTTATCAATATCTATAAAACAACTTGAGCAGCAGGCTAAATGTCTACATGGAAGAAGTACAACAGATATTTCATTAGTTAAACAAATTTTGCAAGATAAGCTAGTGGCTTTTGAATCTTCTATTGTTTTTTGAATCATTAAGCAGTTGTTGGATATCATCAAGTGCCGTTCAGTAACGTCATCGTTTGGCAGCAAGTTTGAAATCTGTATGCCACAACAATAACATATGATTCTATCTCCTGAACCACTATAAAAGAATCCAAGTTTTGCTAAATCATTAGGTCTCTGCTTTAGAGCTATAGGCCAATTGCCAAACGTAGAAAATCTGCTGGCAACACTTATTTTATCTTTATGAACAACAGGTTTTTTTCTATTTATTAAGTATACGCTATCTGTATCGAAGAAGGAACAATTTGGATTCCAATCTAAATGGTCAGCTACAGGATCGTCTGTCATTTGCCAGTTGAATCCTTCAGTCCCACAAAATGCACATCTTACTACATCATTTTGACCGAAATAAATAAAGCCAGCCCTTGCTAGTCTGGAAGCTGGGAATTCTGATGGCCAGTTTTCAAAGGTACGTAATCTGTGTTCGTATACTTGATACCAATCTCTACACTCCATGATTGTGATATATCAACTGAGGGAAAATTAAAAAAAACGGGATGATTTTATACATTTTATTGAGGTTTTCTCGCTACAATGTCGGCTACAATTTTTTCTCTGTAATAATAAAGATACTCTCTTAAAGCAATACTCAGTTGAGATGTATTATCAAAACAAAAAGATGATAGTAGTCGTTCAACTGGTTGCGAACAAATTAAATGTTTCCATGAACAAACTTCATTTAAAACTTTGAAATAATATTTACAAAAGTTCATTTCTAAATATGCTTCTACTCGACTAGAAATTATATGTTCAATTCTAAAAAGTTCCACTACATCACTATGAGAGAAATATAACGCAATAATATTTTGCATCAACAAGATTAGTTTCTCGTCATCCTCAGATCTTGTTTGGGTTATATGTAGAAATTCTCCACAGGAAATTGGTGCTGCAACCTCGTGACTGCTAATATTTGGGTTTTCTAAATAATTCTGATTCATCAACTTCAGAACGCACAAAACATCCGCCCATTCGAAGCTGTTCAAGACAATTTTCACATTATTTTTTTGCAGAATAACTACTGGTGCAAACGTTCGAGCTGGACTTAATGCACATTGGATTTCCAACTCAGAATTGATGAGAGGAAATTTGGTGTGTAACAGGTAAAACGCTTCTGTTTTAACTGCTTCTTCGTACATGTTTAAGATTCTATCTAGGTCGGCGTTGTAGTCAATTTCTTCAAAACTAGTATCACTCATACTGCTGCTCACCAAATTGAACTGCTCTTACTGAAGGTAATGGGAAACTCAAAAGGTTTTTATAACGTCTCTGTCGTCATCTTCCCTCCTACTCCTGTTTTACAAGTTATAGCCTGTTGCTGGAATCAATCCAGCTGTCGTGACTTTTATCAAAACCCAACCATCGAACTTTGACTTTATTGCCTTTTTTCTGCAACACTTTTTCCACGAGATAAACGTCAGGGTTTGCGGTTTTTTGCAATTCTTCCTCATAAAATCCCCCTTGAATTGGTCTGCCACTCATGTCTTCCAACAGGTAGGTTATGGGATTCGTTAGCTGATATTGACGTACCTTGAATAGCTCTGTAGTCCAATTCCTGGTATGTCCTTTTTCAAAGACGTGTTTCACTTTACTTATTCGCACCACATCACCCACCTTGAGTTTCCTAGGTCCGGTGATTTTCAATTTATTGAATACTTTAATGGCCTTAGCATTAGCAGCAGTTACGTCGCTAGGGCGCATTTTCGTCGTCTGATGTTTTTGATTGTTGTAAGACTGAACGATATCAGGTAAAATGTCAATCCACTTGTAACTGCCATTTAAACTGAAATACTTGAATAATTTCTCCTTTAGCGTCCTTATCACGCGCTCACATATGGCTGCTTTCATCCCACTAAATGTACTATAGTGGTTAATCGAATATTTTTGCATTAGTTTCGTGAAGTGACTATTGTAGTATTCCTTTCCGTGGTCTGTTTGCAAGTTTTTCGGGCGGCGCCCACCATTAGCAGTGAGAATACTCTCGAAAGCCTTTGTCACCTCCTCTCCTGATTTTGATTTCAGCGGCCTCGTCCACACATACTTGGAAAAACAATCAATTACCACTAAGATATACTTAAAATTTCTATTAGTTCCCGCATAAAGATCTAATTGTCCTAAATCAGACTGCCATAAATCATCGAAACCCTTAATGACGGTGTGACGTCGTGGAAATTTTTTTCTCACAGGTCGATGCAGCTCCTTTACAACTTGAACTTTTTCCTTGGAATAATTCATGATGACTACTATAATTTAACATGGCTGATGCCTTTTTATTTAGTCTTTAGAGCAGATTGCTGTTGCTGCTGCTGCTGTTGCTGTTGAATGGCTACAATTTTTGGATTAATCATCTTTAATTGATTGTTGATTTGCGAAGAGACTTCGTTTTTGTGAGATCGCAATTCGCTCTTGATGCCATCTGATAATTTTTTCATCTCTAAGTTCATCTTATTAACTTTATCACTCATTTCATCGTGTAATTTTTGCATATCCACATATAGTTCGGGTACAACTTTTAGCATTTTCTCTTTGATGGCCTTCACTTCATCAATATCGTTTTTCAATTGCGAAATTTCATCACTTATAGTCTGTTTTAGATTCTCTTCAATTTGCTGTGGCAATTTCGTAAGCTGGTTAAGCTGGACGTTGGTATTTGACTGAAATTCCAGAAAGGTCTGTTGATTAACCCTTAAGCTGCTATCAGTAGTATGTTGATTTTTCTCAAGTTTTCGCATACTGCTGTAAACCTTATCGCTGAAATCATTGAATGCCACTTGAAAGTCCTTTTTAATTTGAGACAACTTGTCGCGTACTCTATCATCAACATAGAGTTTATTGGCGGCATCCATATCCGCTTTAGGATCTGCAACATTTGAAATTATCACTTTCTCTACATCAATATTTCCATCAGCTGTGAAGGAAAATGGTATTTTTGCGCGCTCATAATCACTCGGTTGCTGTTGTTGAACAGCACTTCGACCAAATTTATCGAGAGACATTTTACTAATGACTACTTTGGTTATTTGTCGCGTATAATATTGGCTTCTTTGAGCTCATTTATTATCGCTACAATTTCGTTGTCGTGGGATGTGTTGCCGGCCTCTTTCGATGCAACAAGTAACCTTAAACGATCTACCAATTCATTGGGATCGTCCCAGTAGACGTATTCCATAGGCTTTGTATTATATTTCAACTTCATACCTCTTCCTTCGCTGCTGCTGCTTGGTTTAATTGGTTTTATAAACATAGGTTTAATGACATCCTTGTATTTGGATATTCCTGAGGGTTTCAGATGTCCTTTTACATTCCGGTGTACTAATGCCCGCTCCAGAACTTTTTGGTACACGATTTTGTCATCTGGAGTGTATGCGGGGTCCTTGTAGAATATCAGTTGGTAAAGACCAGGTGATCCTCGAAACACAGCGTCTCCAACAGTAAGACGTCCTGTCCTCGTATCGAAGTTGATTTCTTTGTTACCGAGATACCACTTGGAGGTTTTCAAATTGTATGAGGGTCCATAAATGTTGTCAATTTTATCACTCTTGTGGAAATATTCGGTTATATACTTTTGCACCATTGCTGGATACTGCTCCATATAGGACTCAAAGGTTTTGTCAGAGTAATTAGTCGGATCATCTTCCTCTTGTTCCGTTTCCTCGGCTTCAGCATCGGTATAAAAACTAGTCTCTGCGACTGGTTCTTCTTCGAGGAATAGACTGGATTTTGGTGTTAACGGTTCTAGTTTTTCTTTTTTCACAATTGTTTCTCGTTTTATAGATGGCAACACCGGAGGTGAATGTGTTGACGCTGGTGGTATCTTGGTGAGAACTTTGGATGTAGTCGAAACTATTTGTTTCAAAGGTCCGACTACCGGTTCAAAGAGCTTATTGAGGGTCTCATCGTTTTCCGATTTACCCAGTTTCAGACTGAGGTACTTCTTGCGAATGGACCGTGCTAGTTGTTTGATTTTTTTCTTGCGAAAAGCTTCTGCAATGCTGTTGCTGCTCACTGAAGACATTTTTGTTGACTGACTGATTATTTTTTGCTTTGTAGTCTTATATATTTATCGAAACCTTGTCGATATCGCCCTTCGTTTAAATTGAATTCTGTAACAATAACCACGAACCCGTTGCGATCCTGCCAACACTTTGAACACAAGTCTTTAAACTGTTCGAATGACATATCCGGAAATACGTGTTCATCATAGGCATGCTTTAAATTGATTTCATCTTGTTTGAATAGCACAATCACATTACAATTGTCTCGTATTAGTTGCTTGGGCATCTTACTATACGTCTGTAACAAATAAATTGAATCGATGTGTCGGTGTCGTCCCATGGAAAAGAAATTCTGAATCTTTTTCTGTTTATCACCAGCAACATCATCAAAAATAAACACTGAATACTCACAGGCGTCTGATGGATCAATTACATTTTCGTTTTCGCTGAAAGGGAAATATGACACACCTTTAACGCTCTTGAGAACCTCTTGTAGTAGTTGGTATTTTGGTTGGTACAAAGATTTCGAGTACACGTAGACATTTTTAAATCGCAATCCGTTTTCGTTGAACAAAAGCGAGAGCAGCGCATTGGTTTTCCCGCAGCCGCTGGGGCCGCAGAACGCCGCCCGGACGGAATTTGGCCATAGTTTCCCATTTTTCGATGGCACACTATCATTGTCACCCCCTTCCGCCACAAAATCTAGATTTTCTATAGGCAATTGAATATCTTGCTGCTTTATGTGCATCTCAAAGTAAACTGATGTACATGTGTTTTGGTTGGACGTTTAAATATAAAATTTACTTTCTGAACGTCAGTCAGTCAGTATTATGTTAACCGCTGAAGGTAGTGGAAGTGTAGTGAACACTCTAATCAACAAGTTACCCTTTGAAATTCACCTTCCTGGCTATCAATTTTGTGGACCGGGTACGAAACTCGAAAAACGCTTAGCTCTAGGACAGCGAGGTATAAACAAAACTGACGCAGCTTGTCGGGATCACGATATTGCTTACAGTAAAAGCACTTCTCTAGCAGACCGTCATAAGGCAGATTTTGAGTTGGAGAATAGGGCTTGGGAGAGATTCAAATCTAAGGACGCTTCACTCGGTGAAAAAGCAGCTGCTTGGCTCATAACAACGACTATGAAAACCAAACAGAAACTCGGTCTTGGCATGAAATCTCAAAAGCGAAAGAGGAGTAGAGGTGTGAAAAAATCTTCCCGTAAGCGAAAATCTTCAACACGCAAAACCCTTTTACCATTTCGAAAGCATGTCATGCTACCTACGAATAAAGCTATCGCTAACTCTCCTGCAGGACAAAGTCTACGACAGTCATCGCTGATGGCTTTGAGAGCGGCTAGGATGGCAATTAAGAAAGCTGGCGGTCGTAAGAAAATTCGAGTTCCTCGTGTTATACCATTCGAGTCAAAAGTCGGTGGAATTCTCCCATTACTCCCGCTATTTGCAGGACTCTCAGCTCTTGGAACCCTTACTGGAGGAGCTGCAACTTTGGGTAAAACACTAATAGACGCAAAAAATGCTAAAAAGAAACTCGAAGAGGACAGACGACACAATCAAGCTATGGAGGAGATTGGAAAGAAAGGGTCCGGGCTCTACTTGAAAAAGTCTCGCAAGGAGGCTTCGGTCTCTATTTGAAGAAACAACAAAAAAACTCCCGATAAAGCTACCCAGTCGGGCACTTTACACCAGTGAGCTTGTTGAATACGCCAAAAAATTGAAAATACCAAATTTTAAAGGTGTATTTATGCGTGATGCCTTACCTAAAAACAAACAACCATCAAGAACCGAGTCGGCAATCATCAACTTGGATTCTAGTCGCAACAAAGGCACACACTGGGTAGCTTACATTAAAAATGGAAACGTTGCGCAATATTTCGATAGTTTTGGTAATTTGAAACCGCCTCGTGAATTGGCTGAGTATTTAGGAAGTAATGTATCGATACTCTACAACAACGACTCCTACCAAAATTATAATCAATCTAATTGCGGTCATTTGTGTCTGCAATTTCTCTATAATAACACCTAACATTGAGGGAAATCTTCAGTCATGTCTTTGATATTAACGCTGAAAGGACGCAGTTCAATACTGTCCATTGATTTTCAACCACCTATTCAACTACATCCTGACTACAATTACGGTCTAGCCTTGCTGAGTTTCCACTCCTACAACAGCATCCCGAACATTGAGAAGGGTAGCAAAGTGCATTTAATCGACTCGAAAAAGAAACCAACCACCATCGAATTACCTGAAGGCAGCTACGAAATTGGTGATATTGAAGCGCACATTAGAAAAGTCTTGGGTGTGCAGCATTCGAAGGATGTAGATGAGATTTTCTCATTGAAACCCAACAATAATACACTCAAGTGTGAAATATACAGCAGTAAATACGCAATAGACTTTCAAAAGGAAAACAGCATTGGTGCCATACTGGGTTTTTCAAGAGACTGCTCACACCTCTTCAAGTGCACAGCTCTGATTTACCAGTGAATATTATAAAAGTGCGAACAATCCATCTCGATAGTAACATCACATCGGGAGCATTCTACAACGACAGACCGTCACATACCATATACGAGTTTGCCATTGGAGTTGATCCTGGTTTCGCTATTGACGAAACACCTCAACATCTTATCTACCTACCTATCAACCGAAGAGAAATACACAACATAACTTTGAGAATTCTTAATCAGGAATCTGAACTCGTCAATTTCCGAGGGGAGGAAATCATTGTGAGACTGGAACTGAAACAGCTATTGCAGCAATAATGGGACGCTTACTCATATTTGAGCATCCTCATAAAAGTACAAACATACCACAGCCAAAGTCAGTATCAACGAAACCTTTGAAGAGATCACTTACGTTCTCCAATAAACTATTTCTACAATCGCTAGGCTATCATGTCAACTCAAGCATTCGATATCTTCCGAAAGCCCAGTTTCGATGACAGCATTCGCAGAATGGAAGTCAGAACCTACTATCCCTATGTAAAGTCATTTGGGAACAACGACATAGTGGAGATTACTGTGAACCAAGCCGATTCCTGGTTATCCATGGCGGACTCGTATATCGCCGTTAAGGGTCAAATTAATGTAACGGCAGGTGCAGGTGAAGTTTCCCTATCCCCTAATGCAGGAGCATTTTTCTTCGATAATATGGTTTACGAACAGTGTGGTAAAGAAATGGAATCGGTTCGCGATCCCGGTCGCGTCAGTGCCATACGAGGTTATCTGTGCTATGATCCTACCAGTTCAAGAGAATTAGCTATTGCTGGCTGGAATTTTCCCGGTAAACCAATTGTGAATGCAGCAGACAGATCTTTCCGAATGTACATCCCGCTCAAGCATTTGTTTTCCCTCTTCAACGACTACCAGCGAGTAACCTGTGGAAAGCAAACAATACGTTTAGTGCGAGCAAGAAATGATGATGATTGTCTTATTATTACTGATAAATCTACAAAAGCAAGCGTGACGATTGACAGCATTGAACTCAAAGTCCAGCATATATTCCCCAACGTTGATATGAAACTTGAACTGCTGCAAGCCGTTAAGCAGGATACCGGCATTATTATCCCCTTTCGTAAATGGGAGCTTCATGAGTTGCCTGCTCTGAAGACAGGCGCCACACGAGAAATTTGGGCTGTGAAAACTTGTGCTGCTGTAGAGAGTCCTCGATACGTCATCGTTGCCTTCCAGACCAATAAGCACAGCAACATAGCGGCTGATCCCACGGAATTTGATCATATCCACATATCTAATATTCGTCTAACTCTTAATGGAGAATTTTGGCCGAACGAGAGATGGCTATTGGATTTCCCCAGGAACGAATACGGAGAAGCCTACAAACGCTACACGGACTTTTATCCCAGTTTTGCTGACAAAGACACCCGCTCCTAGACTATCTCACCTTCAAGAATCACACTCTCTTCGTAATCGATTGTTCCCGACGTGAAGACAGCATGAAATCCTCCACTGTGGATGTACGCCTGGATATTGAATCTCAAACAGGTTTTCCTGACAGAACACGTGCCTTCTGTATAATCATCCACGATTGTTTGATGGAGTTTCTCCCACTCAGCGAAATTGTTCGTAACCTATCATAAAAGAGCATATTTTCACATTACAACTTCAGTTCACAATGGAAATCGCAATCGTTGACATTCAAGGCTTCATTCTTAACGGGGAATTTGTTCCCAAAGAATTGTCTATCAAGACACATGCAACGGGTGTCATACATTACCTGTTTAAGCCTCCTCGGCCATTTGAATTGCTGTGCAAGGAAGATCGACGAACCGTCAGATATTGTGAGAATTTTCTTCATGGACTCAGCTACAATGGTGGAATCTGGGATGTAAGCCAGTTGAATATGATTTTGAATTTTCTTCTCTCCAGATGTTCTCATGTCTACGTTAGAGGTCACCAAAAATATGACTTATTAGTTAAAAAGTGTAAAAATGATCTTGGACTCAATCATGTAAAGTTCATAAATTTGGAGCATACCATCAACGCCATAAAGTTGAGAGATGTGACTAAGAAGGACCGTGAGACAAGTAAATATCCCATAGTCTGTGGCTATCATTATGAAGATTCTAATGAAGAATACGCAGAATACAAATGTGCTATAAAAAATTGTAATGATATATATGATTGGTTAATCAATAACATTTTACCTCAATAAATGAATGAAACATAACATGCATTTTTATTTCTCAAAATTATTTTATTAACGAGTGTATAGATCTTGTACATTTCAACATAAGTTTTACCAACAATAATATCAAAGATATAACAGCAAAACATAATAATATTAATAAGTTATTGAGTTCTCTCTGAAGCGAATTTGGTAGCTGTTGTCTACTAGTCGTTGAATCCTAACCATCCAAGTTTGACTTTATTGCCTTTTCTCTGCAATACTTTTTCCACGAGGTAAACGTCAGGGTTGGCGGTCTTTTGTAATTCTTCCTCATAAAACCCCCCTTTAATTGGTCTAGCACTCCTATCTTCCAACAGGTAGGTAATGGGATTCGTTTCCTGATATTAACGTACTTTGAATAGCTCTGTAGTCCAATTCCTGGTATGTCCTTTTTCAAAGACGTGTTTCACTTTACTTATTCGAACCACATCGCCCACCTTGACTTTCCTAGGTCAAGCGATTTTCAACCTATTGAATACTTTAATGTCTTTAGCATTAGCAGCGTTAAGACGCTAGGGAGCATTTTCGTTGAATGCTGTTTTTTGATTATTATAAGACTGAACGATATCAGGTAGAATGTCAATCCACTTGTAACTGCCATTTAACTGAAATATTTGAATAATTTCTCCTTCACGCGCTCACAAATAGCTGCTTTCCTCCCACTAAATGTGCTATAGTGGTTAATCGAATATTTTTGCATCAGTTTAGTAAACTGGCTGTTGTAGAATTCTTTTCCCTCATCTGTCTGCAAGTTTTTCGGTCGGCGCCCACCATTAGCAGTGAGTATACTCTCGAAAGCCTTTGTAACCTCCTCCCATGACTTTGATTTCACCGGCCTCGTCCAAACGTACTTGGAAAAACAGTCAATTACCACTAAAATATACTTGAAATTTCTATTAGTTGCAGCATAAAGATCTAATTGTTCTAAATCAGACTGCCATAAATTATCGAAACCCTTAATGATGGTGTGACGTCTTGAAAAATTTTTCTCACAGGTCGATGCAGCTCCTTTACAACTTGAACTTTTTCTTTGGAATAACTCATAATAACTACTATAATTTAAAATCGATGACGACTTTTTATTTATTCTTTAGAGCAGATTGCTGTTGCTGTTGAATGGCTATAATTTTTGGATTAATCATATTTAGTTGATTATTGATTTGAGAAGAGACTTCGTCTTTGTGAGATCGCAGTTCACTCTTGATGCCATCTGATAATTTTTTATCTCTAAGTTCATCTTATTAACTTTATCACTCACTTCATCATGTAATTTTTCCATATCCACATATACTTCGGGTACAACTTTTAGCATTTTCTCTTTGATGGCCTTCACTTCATCAATATCGTTTTTCAGTTGCGACATTTCATCACTTATAATCTGTCTTACATTTTCTTCAATTTGCTGCGACATATTCTTAAGCTAACTAGCTTAACTAAGCTGAACGTTGGTATTCGCCAGAATTTCCAGAAATGTCTATTGGTTACCCATTAAATTGCTATCAACAATACATTGATTGTTCTCAAGTTTTCGCAAACTGCTCTAAACCTTATAACTGAAAT
Organism: Octodonta nipae; assembly: GCA_034190945.1. NCBI lineage: Eukaryota > Metazoa > Arthropoda > Insecta > Coleoptera > Chrysomelidae > Octodonta > Octodonta nipae. Next base: position 139,146,221 of record CM067216.1, read on the forward strand.
CATTGAATGCTACCTGAAAGTCCTTTTTAATTTGAGACATCTTATCACGTACTCTATTATCGATATAGAATTTCTTGGCGGCAATCCATAACCGCCTAGGGATCTCCAACATTTGAAATTATCACTTTCTCTAAATCGATATTTCCATCTGATGTGAAGAAAAATGGTATTTTCGTGCGCTCATAATCACTTGTTTGCTGCTGTTGTTGAACAGCACTTCGACCAAATTTATCGAGAGACATTTTATTAATGACAAGTTTGGTTATTTGCCGCGTATAATATTGGCTTCTTTGAGCTGATTTATTATCGCTACAATTTCGTTGTCGTGGGATGTGTTGCCGGCTTCTTTAGATGCAACAAGTAACCTTAAACGATCTACCAATTCATTGGGACGTATTCCATAGGCTTTGTATTATATTTTAACTTCATACCTCTTCCTTCGCTGCTGCTGCTGCTTGGTTTAATTGCTTTTGTAAACATAGGTTTAATGACATCCTTGTTTTTGAATATTCCTGAGGGTTTCAAATGTCCTTTTACATTCCGGTGAACTAATGTTCTCTCCAAAACTTTTTGGTACACGCCTTTATCATCTGGAGTGTATACGGGGTCCTTGTAGAATATCAGTTGGTAAAGACCAGGTGATCCTCGAAATGCAGCGTCTCGAACAGTAAGACGTCCTGTCCTCTTATCAAAGTGGATTTCTTTATTACCGAGATATGTTACGTTATTAATCTTTTGGAAAAATCGTTTACGTACTTTTGTAGCATTACTGGATGCTGGTCCATATAGGACTCAAAGGTTTTGTCAGAATAATTAGTTGGATCATCTTCCTCTTCTTCCGTTTCCTCCGCTTCAGCATCGGTATAAAAACTACTCACTGCGACTGGTTATCCTCGAGAAATTGACTTGATTTTGGTTTTAACGGTTTCATTTTTTTCACAATTGTTTCTCGTTTAATAGATGACAACGTAGGAGGCGATTTTGTTGGCGCTGGCGGTATTTTGGTGAGAACTTTTGATGTACCCGAAACTATTTGTTTCAAAGGTCCAACCACCGGTTCAAAGAGCTTATTGAGTGTCTCATCGTTTTCCGATTTACCCAGTTTCAGACTCAGGTATTTTTTGCGAATAGATCGGGCTAGTTGTTTGATTTTTTCTTGCGAAAAGCTTCTGCAATGGTATTGCTACTCATCGAAGACATTTTTGTTGACTGACTGATTATTTTTTACACTGTACTCTAATATATTTATCGAAACCTTTACGATATCGTCCTTCATTTAGATGGAATTCTTTAACAATAACCACAAAACCATAGCGGTCCTGCCAGCACTTTGAACACAAATCTTTGAACTTTTCAAATGACATATCCGGAGACACGTGTTCATCATAGACCTGCTTTAAATTGATTTCATCTTGTTTGAATAGCACAATCACATTACAATTGTCTCGTATTAATTGCTTAGGAATTTTACTGTATGTTTGCGACCAATACCTTGACTCGATGTGACGGTGTCGTTCCATGGAAAAGAAATTCTGAATCTTTTTCTGTTTATAACCAGCCACATCATCAAAAATAAATACTGAATACTCAGATGCGTGTGATGGATTACATTTTCGTCAGTCAGTATTATGTTAACCACTGAAGGTAGTGGAAGTGTAGTGAACACTCTAATCAACAAGTTACCCTTTGAAATTTACCTTCCTGGCTATCAATTTTGTGGACCGGGTACAAAACTCCAAATCGCTTATCTCTAGAACAATGGGGTTTCAACAAAACCGACTCACTTGGCGGGATCACGATATTGCTTACAGTAAAAGCACTTCTCTAGCAGACCGTCATAAGGCAGATTTTGAGTTGGAGAATAGGGCTTGGGAGAGATTCAAATCTGCTTGGCTCGTAACAACGACTATGAAAACCAAATAGAAACTCGGTCTTGGGATGAAATCTCAAAAGCGGAAAAAGAGTAGAGGTGTAAAAAAATCTTCCCGTAAGCGAAACTCATAGTCACTCAAAACTCTTTTACCATTTCGAAAGCATGTCATATTACCTATGAATAAACCTATCGCTAACTCTCCCGCAGGACAAAGTCTACGACAATCATCGCTCATAGCTTTGAGAGCGGCTAGGATGGCAATTCAGAAAACTGGTGGTCGTAAGAAAAGTCGAGTACCTCGTGTGATACCTTTCGAGTCGCTATTTTCAGGACTCTCAGCCCTTGGAACCCTTACCGGCGCAGCTGCAGCTTTGAGTAAGACCATAATAGACGCAAAGAAGGCTAAAAAGAAACTCGAAGAGGATCGACGACATAATCAAGCTATGGAGGAGATTGGGAGGAAAAGATCAGGACTTTACCTGAAAAAGTCTCGCAAGGGAGGCTTCAGTCTCTATTTGAAGAAACAACAAAAAAACTCCCGATAAAGTTACCCAGTCGAGCACTTTACACTAACGAGCTTGTAGAATATGCCAAACAATTGAACATACCAAATTTTAAAGGTGTATTCATGCGTGATGCCTTACCAAAAAAACAGGAACCATCAAGAACGGAGTCCGCCATCATCAACTTGGATTTTAGCCACAACAGAGGCACACACTGGGTAGCTTACATTAAAAATGGAAATGTTGTGCAATACTTCGACAGTTTTGGTAATTTGAAACCACCTCGAGAATTGGCTAAGTATTTCGGAAACAATGTATCGATGCTCTATAACAATGACTCCTACCAAAACTATCAGTCCAATTGCGGTCATTTGTGTCTGCAGTTTCTCTATAATAACACATAACATTATCAAAAATCATCAGTCATGTCTTTGATATTAACACTGAAAGGACGCAGTTCTGTCCATTGATTTTCAACCACCCATTCAACTGAATCCCAACTACAACTACGGTTTAGCCTTATTGAGTTTTCACTCATACAACAGCATCCCTTCGAGAAAGGTACCAAAGTGCATCTGATCGACTCCAAAAAGAAAGCAACCACCATCGAATTACCTGAAGGTTCCTACGAAATTGGTGATATCGAAGCATACATTAGAAAAGTTCTGAGCGTACAGCATTCGAAAGATGTAGAAGAGATTTTCTCATTGAAACCCAACAATAATACGCTCAAGTGTGAAATATGTAGCAGTAAGTACGCAATAAATTTTCAACCACAAAACAGCATAGGCTCTGTACTGGGTTTCTCCAAGAGCCTGCTCACACCTCTTCAAGTGCACAGCTCAGATTTACCAGTGAATATCATAAAAGTGCCAACAATCCATCTCGATAGTAACATCACATCGGGAGCATACTACAACGTTAGACCATCACACACGATATACGAATTTGACATTGGAGTTGATCCTGGTTTCGCTATTGACGAAACACCTCAACATCTTATCTATCTGCCGATCAACCGAAGAGAAATACACAACATAACTTTAAGAATTCTCAATCAGGAATCTGAACTGGTCAATTTCCGAGGGGAGGAAATCATTGTGAGACTGGAATTGAAACAGCTATTACAGCAATAATGGGACGTCTACTCGTATTCGAGCAACCTCATGAAAGTACACACATACCGAGACCTAAATCAGTATTAACAAAACCTTTGAAGAGATCACTTACGTTCTCCAATTTCTCCAATAAACTATTTCTGCAATCGCTAGGCTATCATGTCAACTCCGAAAGCCCAATTTCGATGACAGCATTCGCAGAATGGAAGTCAGAACTTACTACCCCTACGTGAAGTCCTTTGGTAACAATGATATAGTGGAAATTACTGTGAACCAAGCCGATTCCTGGTTATCCATGGCGGACTCGTATATCGCCGTTAAGGGTCAAATTAATGTAACGGCAGGTGCAGGTGAAATTTCCCTATCCCCTAATGCAGGAACATTTTTCTTCGATAATATGGTTTACGAACAGTGTGGTAAGGAAATGGAATCGGTTCGCGATCCCGGTCGCGTAAGTACCATACGAGAATTAGCTATTGCTGGCTGGAATTTTCTCAGTAAACCAATTGAGAATGCAGCAGACAGATCTTTCCGAATGTACATCCCGCTCAAGCATTTGTTTTCCCTCTTCAACGACTATCAACGAGTGACCTGTGGAAAGCAAAGAATACGTTTAATGCGAGCAAGGAATGATGAGGCAAGTACATATCCCATAGTCTGCGGCTATAACTATGAAAATGAAGAGAATGCAGAATACAAATGTGCTATAAAAAATTGTAATGATATTTCAAATTGGTTACTTAATAATAGATTCTTTAACTAACAATAATAACAAAGATATAAGAGCAAAGCATAATAATATTAATAAGTTATTGAGTTCCCTCTGAAGTGGACTTGGTAGCTGCTGTTGACCACATTGTGCTGCAGCTTCGGCTTCCTGCAATGCAGCCAGTAAGGGCCCGAAGACCCGGACCAAGGGCAGAATGCAGCACTACAATGTGGGCGTCCCATTTGAGAGAATTGCCATCGATGTCGCCGGTCCCTTTCCCGAGTCTGAGAGAGGGAACAAATACATTCTGGTCGCATTGGATTACTTCAGCGAATGGCCTGAGGCATATGCGATACCCAACCAAGAGGCAACCACGGTAGCGACGGTGCTAGTAGAACAACTATTCAGCAGGTTTGGCGTCCCGATGGAACTACATTCAGACCAGAGGCGTAACTTCGAATCGAATGTATTCCAGAAGGTTTGCACGATGTTGGGGATCAAGAACAGGAGAACAACACCATTGCACCCACAGTCAGAGGGAATGGTGGAAAGATTCAACAAGACCTTGGAACAACACCTATCCGAGGTCGTCAGTAATAACCAGCGTGATTGGGATGAGCATTTCCCCTATTCCTGTTGGCATATCGCTCTGCCGTACATAATAGTACAGGCCTGACTCCAGCCAGGGTCCTATTCGGAAAGGAGCTGCAATTACCCTGAGATTTGGCTTTTGGCTCCCCCGAAGAACCTTCCCAAGACATCGACGATTATGCCGACCAGCTCCGACATGCTGGCAATACACGAATTAGCTCGAACGCAGATGTTGGCCACCAGTGACCGGATAAAGATGCGATACGACCTCAAGGCCAATTCAGTCGGGTTCCAGGAGAGGGACAAAGTCTGGCTGTACAATCCCCAACGGAGCAAGGGTAAATCCCCAAAGCTTACACCCGCCTGGGATGGTCAATACAAGGTGGTCAAGAGGCTTAATGACGTCATCTACCGGATCCGTCGAAACCCCAGGGCTAAGTTGAAGGTGGTCCATTTAGATCGACTCGCTCGCTACCATGGAGAGGATGTTTCTGACCGGGACGATCAGAATTAAAGGGCGGGGCAGTGTTACGAAATTTACCTAAGCCGGCCCTGTTTCATTCCAGTACAACACCGATCGCTTTCGGACAAAAAATTGTTCTCGAAATGGCTCGGCAGCTGTAGAATTGATGATTGATTGTACCAGAGTTTTGGATGCAGGTTTTAAAAGGAGCGATCCATAATCCCGGTAGTTACATCGAAGAGCTTATATGTAAAATTGCTGTTGTGATATTTGAATCTGCTGTTGTATATATTTGATGTAAATAAAAGTTCTAGAAAGTGGTAGAGAATAATTAGTGTTTAAATTTTAATTGAACAGACGAAATATATAACAATATTATATTCTTCAAGTTTCAGTCTCCATCTGACTAATCTTGAACCTGGGTTTTTAACGTTGAAAAACCATGTTATCGGGCGAAGATCGGTGAGCAGTTTGAAGCTTCGTCCGTAGACTATATGCCCGTATTGCTGAACTCCCCATACTATTGCTAGTAATTCATTTTCAATAGTAGAGTAATTTTGTTCATGTTGGTTTAGCGTTCTTGATGCGTAAGCGATTGATAAATCTCTTCCAATCGGTCCTTGTGACAAGACTGCTCCAATTGCGTAGTTACTTGCATCGGTAGTGATGATAAATTCCTTTACGAAATCAGGGTACTGTAATATCATTCACAAGGAAGGAGTCCCCATGCGCCCGACAGTCAGTGCTTTCAACTCACCTCTTCAACAACTCGAGAAGTACCTCGCAGCAGCCATGCAACCTTTAGTCGAAAATGCCGCATCCTACGTAAAAAATTCCGAACATCTCATAACAATAGGGGGCCTAAACTTACAAGAAGAAGACGGCCTCGCAAGTCTCGACGTCAAATCACTTTACCCAAGCATCCCCGTCGACGAAGCCTTGGACCAATTTGCCATGAATGAAGACCTTCCTACGCACATCATACAAGTCGCGGAACATTGCCTCAAAAACACATATTTCTCCTTTGACAGGCAACTTTACAGACAGGTCGACGGTGCACCTATGGGCTCGGCGCTCTCACCAGCGGTGGCAAACCTCTTCATGTCTTATTTCGAAACGGCCCTTTTAAACACAGCCCCCCTGAAACCAAAAGTCTGGCTACGATACGTAGACGATATCTTGATAGTGTGGCCTCATGGGGATACGGAACTCAGCAATTTCCTACAACTGGCAAACTCTCTACATGAAAGGATCCAATTCACCATGGAGATGGACATTTACTTAAAGAGGACAACAGGGAAGCTAGAACACACAGTCTATCGAAAGCCGACACACACGGACAGATACCTTAATGCTAAATCCCACCATCATCCCTCCCAAATACAAGAGGAACTAAACACCATCTCACAGACCTTGAGGAGGAGTGGGTACAGCAACAACACCATACGACGAGCCCTGAATCAACAAGAACTACCAAGGCACGAAGAAACCCAACAAGACCCCCCAAAGGCAGCGACCACCCTTCCGTACATACAAGGAGTGACAGATCGGATCGGAAGAATCCTTAGGAAAAGCAACATCAAAACATCCTAAAAACCTCATAAGACGATAAAAAGCATTCTAGGCAATCCCAAAGACCAACGTCCACTAGAGAGTCACGGAGTCTACAAGATACCTTGCGGCGGATGCGAGCAAGCATATGTAGGTCAAACAAACCGTAGGATCGAAGCCTGAATCGAAGAGCACAAACTCAGCATACGAAACAAGACCACAACCTCGGCCATGTTCCAACATCAACAGCAAACAGGACATAGAATCAACTTTGAGCGCTTTAAGCATCTGGCAACAGAAAACAACTTCAAAATAAGAACAATTAGGGAAGCTATAGAAATTGAAAAGGAAGGAGAAATCAATAACCGTAACGAAGCTCTACACCTGCATCAAACCTGGAAGAACATCTTACGGGAAAATAAAAACAAATTAAAAGAGAGCGCAACAATACCACAACGTTGCATTCCGTCACTCGTAGCTAACTATCAGGACGCCCACCCTTCTAACGAACATCTGCGGGCTCCATCGGTACAAACAGAACCACGTCATCGGTACAATTTGCGACAATGCAATGGTGTCACCCAATCAAAACAAACGACACCGCCCCCTAAACACAATCGGGGGCGGGGCAAAGAAATAGGAGGAGACTCGGGAGATAGCATAAATAGCGGCGCGCACATATCGGAGCTCACTTCCACTTCAGACGCCACGGAGAGCAGACCAAGCGGAGAACGACCTAGCCGACGATCTCGGATACGAAGTAGTCCGGAAAGGTCCGAACCTGCAGCCACCCTTCATGTTGGAAGAAGAGGAAAAGCCTTATGAAAATGCCAAGTGAGATTTTGGCGAAACGTCAGGCGACCGTTCCTTTACAGGGACAAAACTTTCAACGGGCGAACACCCGGACCATCAAGAGAGCTACATATATATATATATATATATATATATATATATATATATATATATATATATATATATAATAAAGTGGGATTTTTAAAACGGTCTCAAAACGAATTAATGAGCGGGAGTGAAATCGACAAGTAAGCAAATTGTTTATATTAATTCATATACGGGGGAAACGGAAACATGATATTAAGAAAAAGTTAGTCTCCAACGAGACTCGGGACAGTTCGGCTCCGGAATTCAATATGAACGAACAAAAAGATTGAGTATTGTTTTGGATCAGTAAAAGTTAGCTTAGCCAGTGGATTAGTTTTGTTTTTTCCCCTTTATTCACAGGTAGATGACCCTTTGGGATTAAAACAATAAATCGCTTCCGGTAAGTATCCTTAACTTATTCTAACAAGAGGCCGCTAGTACCAAAAGACCTGTGAGTTTTCCTTGTTAGAGTTGACAGTTCAATTCCGAACCCAGGGTAGAGGTCCTTAGATAAGCGAATGGCTAGAAGAAATCGCGTCATAATAATCTAGATCGTATGATTTTTGATTCGTGATGGGCTGATTAGGACGGCAAAATGTATATTTTTGTTCATATATTTCCAGGATATATAAAATTGTATAAATATAAAATTTATTCCTGCGAAAACATGATTGATTAAAATTCAATCTTGAAACCAAAAATTCCAAAAAGTCGGGGGTTCTTTCTTTGTGTATGTACATTTCTATGTAAAGGCTCTCATCATCTGCTGATAAAAGACAAGTAATAGTGTGCTTAGGGCACATACAGGGCTTAGCTAGTCTTGAATTGTACCAATATTAATTGGTCTATCCAAATTGCATTGCTGATAGTAGTACATCTCTTTTTTGCATTGTCAGTATCTATTAAATAAATGCAGTAGCTCTACTGAGACTACTGACCCTAAGTTTTCGGAGACCCAAAACGATTTGGAATTTTATAAAATCATAATAGTACTCCAACCAGCTGTGTGTCGAACCATTTGTGTGGCATTTTAATATTATTATTTAAGGCCACTTCATATGCACGCTGCCTAACTTCTAGTGATTTTTCCTGTTACTCAGTAAAGATTTTATTGACTCCGTAATTACTGTTACACACCGCATCCTGTCAGTTTCATAAAAACCTCTGCAGTAGTATTTGGAACATTTTTTTTAATTTTAGCTATTTTCCTAATTTTGTTACCATCGTTACCAGCTGTTACCCAATGGATTAGATTCAAAAGCCTAACATATATATGCAATTAACTTAATCTGTACATGAAATAATTCTTTATTTTCAACAGCCTATTCGGTTGTGATATATGTAGCGTAAAAAAATTAACAATTCTAAGCTCCCAGTAAAAACATTCGATAAGACACGGAAAAAATATATATCGTATGACTACTGGGCGGAAGGGTCGTAAGTATTAGATAGCACAATTCGATTGTGTTCTAGCATAGTTAACAGCTTAAGAGATACACGCCTTGATCCACTGTATACCAGGGTATACCACTCTATCCGGCCTTCCCTAACCTTATAAAAAATTAAAAGGTTTGCAAAGCATGGGGTAACATGTGGGCGTTTGTACCGTTCGCATTTTACTGTTTAAGTAATTAAATTTAGCAAAAGTGAAGTAAGGAAGAGCATCGTCAAACTGGCAGGTCATACATTTGAAAAGAACCACATTGGCTTCAACCAGCCATGGACATTTAATGGATACAAAGAGTGACCATGAATGAAAATGAAGTAGTCATATTGTGAACTGACAATATTCGAGTTAAGTATTTATTTTGATGGTAAAAAACACAAACTTATGTCATATTGGTGGTGATTGGTTCCACTAGAAATACAGTGGACAAGATACTTACTTTCTGTTCAGTCATGAAATGACAGATACAGCCAAAATACTAGTTAATCAAAAATAATTTTGGCTAACAAAAACAATTAACTCATTGATAGGAAAACTAAATAATAATTCCTCAAATTTTCCTCGGACTTCCATAGTCTTGTAATAATTGATCTCATAAAATTTCAATAACTTTGGATCTGCTATACTCATCAGGTGAATGATAAAATAAAAAATAAAAATAATAATTGTCGGTTGGTAAAACCAAATAAACCAAATAAATGTATTGCTCATTTTGTTTCCAGAGGCCTTGTTTTTAACATTTGTAATCATCTAATTTATAAAATTTCATGATCAACCCTAATAAATCGATAGCGATTTTCCTGTGAAAATATCAAAACAAAGACAAAAATCTTGTAATTTTTATTATATAAACATAAAAAAATCTAGAAACTACCTTACAAATATATTAGTTCATAGAGCCAAAAAATATTACAGCCTTCTTTAAAAATGGTGCAAAAACATCAGTGGTTGTTAAAACAAAGAACACACCAAAGAATTATAAAATAAAACCTAACTGGGACCCATTGGATTCTGCAACTTAATAAAATCTAAACAGACATTTAGATTTATAAGTTGACAAAATAAAAATAAATTTTTCAATTAAATTAATCTTTCATATTACTTTTATTTAATCTCAGATCAAATACTACAGCACTGATGTTTTTACAATACCTAATTGATTAAAAACCTAAAAACGAACACACTTCATTCTCCTTCGTCCCCTTTAGGTGGTGCTGAGGTAATTGGTCTTTTAAAAAGTAATATATGTGGTTCTGAAAGAAAAGAAAATATATGTCAATCTGTATAACAGACAAGTGTTTTTACATCAAATGTTTGGAAATAAAATGCATTAATCACTGGAAATTTTGACAAAAAGTTGACATAGTTGGTTCGGAATGTTCTATATTATGTTTAGTTACAACATATTCAATAATAGTTTTATAGTTATTCTAATAAAAAATTCACAATCATCCAAACTGAGATCCACTGTCAAAACCTAGAAAATATTATACAGGTTTACAAAATTTAAACAATAAAAGTATGAATTTCAACCTAAAAATATTCATAATCTGTTACCATTTGAAAAATATTTTTTCCAAAATAAACTTTGTTAACTACTCAGAACTCAGGAAATAAATCCATAACACACTTGCGTCATAATTACAAAAAACTAGATTTCTGAAATATAACAATAACCATAGGATTAAATTGCTCTAAATGGCTTTCCCTCAGGTATGTCCACAACTATTCCCAAAAATAATTAATTAAACTTAAATGGTGTTTAAAAATGCCATGTATACAGGAAAGAATTGAAATTATATTTATTTATGGGGAAGAACAACGCTGATATCCAGATAAAAATATTGGGCATGCATCAGAATGTATTGCGATTTATTTCATAAATTTCAAGAAACTGGAAGTGTTTGCAATAACATTGTCCAGATTCATAGTTTTAACTGAAGCTGTACAAATTGAGGTTTTAGGTAATTTTGCCATGGATACTCAAACATCAATACCAAAAGTCTCCAGGTTAACAAATATTTCCTTCGGGTCTATGCATAAAACGTTACGCCTACATAAATTCTTTCCCTGCAAACTGCAGCTTTTACAACAGCTTGCTGAGAATGATTATGACAGAATGTTACTATTCTGAGAATTAATGACTCAAAGGGCAAATGCAGACCCTAATTTTATTAAAAATATTTGTTTTTCTGACGAAGCAGGTTTTTTAAATGAATTTATCAAGAAACATAATTGTAGATACTGAGATAATACCAATCCACAAGTTTTTCGGGGACAGCACAACTCACATCCTCAAAAAATGAACGCATGGGTCGGAATTCTCGGAAATTAAATTATTGATCCTTTATTCGTGAAAGAAAATGTAACTGGGAAATTGTATTTGTACTTATTAGAAAATGTGATAAATCCCCTTATAACAGAATCTTTAGAAAACCAAATAGTTCAAGATGGAACTTTGTTGCTAGTCTCCGTCTAGTCTATTATTTCAACAGGACGGAGCACTTCCACATTATGCCTTGCCTGTACGAAATTGGCTTAATGAGACTTTTCCAGATACATTATTGGAAGTAGGGGTTCTATAGAGTGGCCAGCAAGATCACTAGACCTAAAAACTGTGGTGTATAAAACTCACACTCGCGATATTCCTAAACTTAGATGTAGAATAGTGGAGGAGTGTGACCGGATTACACCAGAGACGCTTCAAAAAGTACGGGAGGAATTCGAACGGTGACTGTGCCATTGTATTCCCAACAAGGGCGGACATTTTGAACATCTAATTTGAGTAATTCTAACGCTAATACAATATTAAAACTGTAAATACAATGTAAATAATAATTATTTTAATTTGAAGGTTAAATTACTCTGTAAAAAATAGCCTGATTTTAAAAATGATGTGTCAAAAGATTTGCAAAAAAGAGACCTTTAAAAAGAGGTATCACATCATACCACTTTGTATTTAAACTTGTAGAAGTGATATTCACCCCCGCGTTGAAACTGCAGGGTGACCGAGACGTGTAAAATAAGTCCCCCCCCATAAATATAAATTTACAGGTTTTTTGTCTTTTTCTTTTAAAGATATTTTATGTTTTTCAATAAGACTGCTCCGATTGATTATGCAGGAAAATATAAACTGCTGGTAGTTTTTCATCATATCTAATTACATTAATTCGTACAATTTATATCATGAAATAAGCAGTGTCACAATGTGTTCATAATGTTAAAACTTTTGACTTTTTCTTTTAAAGATATTTTGGGTGGCTTGTTTTGAAATGAAAGCCCTGTATATGCTCTGTATGTAAGATCATGATTAAAATTAATAAATTGCATATATCTCCGGAATCTAGCCTAATTCATAATGACCGCGGAAGCTTCTCAGAACATTCACCGTAAAAACGCATTGAGAATGCCAAGTGAGGCATTGGCGAAACGCCTGCAGGATTCAAACATGAATCAGTTGTATTCCAGGATAAATATTTCTTCATATTGTTCCATCCGTGAAAGCCTACGACACTATATATATATATATATATATATATATATATAATTAGGTGGTTTCCGGGAATTCATCCGCGTAGATGATGACGTTTCGGCAGAGTCACATCTCTCTTCAGGTCGGTTCGCATAATTCTCGTAGCCTTCTGCTTTCGCTTCTAGTTACTCGAATACTCAAATACCCGGCAGGAATCAGTTATCAACTACGCGGATGAATTCCCGGAAACCACCTAAAACATATATATATATATATATATATATATATATATATATATATGTCGGAGATAACGAAATAGTTGGTTCTCAAGTCGCGAAGGTCTAAAGACTATATAGTTTGTATTATCGGAAACAGGATATTTGTGCTTTCGTAGTTTTGTTTTCGATTATCATATTCTATTACAAATTTGCCAGCTAGGGACCGGGGGTGAATCACCATCACCCGGCGAGCTGTTGATTACGTGATAGTCGGTGAGTCAAGTGTTATGCATGGTTTTTGTCTTGAGAATCATATCGAGATGAACGAGGGCAGTTCTGTTCGAACCTCGAGCGAGGTAAGATCGTAGAGGGCTATCGCGTAACCGGGCTTTCGCCACGGTTCCGAGTAGAATACCTTGCGTATCAATTTAAATTAATAGTATCATATCGCTACGCCGATCGAACTTATGTTAGTTGGCACCCAGGATGAATTGATCATCAACATTATCTGTTGTTCGTATAGTTTGAAACTCCAGTGGTGGATCATTGTGGTGCCTTCGGTCAATTTAGTGTGATTATTATTTGTCGAATAAATGTTTAGCCCACATTTATTCCCTTTTGGATCAAACCCGACATTCCCTCGTGGATTAAAACCCCGACATCAGAAGTGGGATCAGTGCCCGGTATGTCCACGCGATGGCTAGTGAAGTAGTGCTGCGGAAGCGGTGGAGCTGCGGTTGCTGCGTTTTGGTTGTGAAACTAGTGGTTCTGACGCGGCTGTGCGGTGTTTAGCTACTGTTCCTGTGGTGGTGGAGGGTGGCATGTTATTTTCTGTGGTAACTCGTGCTCTCGAGGGTTTGTCTCCACAGTGGCTAGTTTCAGTTATGTTTGGAGGAGTTATAACTTGGTCGAGGGTAAGAGGACTTTATATTTCGATTAACATAGCACGATAATCGCGTGGAATGTACATCACTTGCCAGTGGTGCTGTGACTGAGGATGCAATTTGCTTTGGTACACTAAAACACATTGGTGAGTCCTTTCCATTTTTTTTTGATTCTGGGGCCGAGTGCTCATTAATAAAAGAATCGCTAGCTTCAAGATTTTCGAGAAAAACTATTAAAGCAGTTCTAACAATGTGAGTGAGTTTCAAAGTGTTAATGTTGACAGTTTTATATTGGAGATGGTATTTTGCTTTATTTCTGATATTTGTTGACATGACATAATGAGTGGTAGTGAAAGTCTGCCCCAGAGTTCACATAGAATAGTTTCGATATTTATGAGACGAAAATAATCGACTTTTGTAAAAAATTGTTGACGTCTCGATAAGTTTCACACTGACGGTATACGAGTAAATTAACTACCACTATAGAAGGTTTACACTTTATTGTGTTTTTCACGTACTTTAGAAAAGAGCAAGGTCAGTTTTTATAATAACTATCTCCTGCAATCTTAACTGTTATTACTTTGTTAGTGAAATTGAGATTTCTTTAGATTTCTTTATCTAATGTAAAGATGGGAAAATTGCAGTTTCTGTTAGGATTCTGCCTAAAGGTGGATTAATATTATCGCAACAACTATACAGTTTAGAAAGTAAGTAACAATAGTTGCAATGCAAACATAGTTTGGGTTGAATTTCTAAGGTCTGGAAATGATTCTCGAATCTTGATGTTTGAAATAACTCTTTAAATGAAAAAGCGATATTTTTGGCGAAGTCGACATGTTTGAGGGGCTACAGTTTCAACCTAGTATAAAGTGTTTCTAGAGATTCTTCAGAAGGTATGAGAAAACTACAAACAAGTTAACTCAAATGAAAACGAATCTAGAAGTCTGTGACACAACCATTATTCTTCTAAAGTCTAACAGGATAGTGGTGGTCCGTGAATTGAAATGTTAATAATTTAGGAAAATACGAAAGCTGGACAGCGATACAATGTGTGTGAGCACTGTATAAACGTCAATTACTTAATGCACCTAAATTATACAGTATTAAACTCTGATAAAATCTAATTTTTACTAGAACTCGTGAGTTAATTGGTATAATGAGTGAATTGAGTTTTAGATGTCTTTCTAAATGAAATCTATCCAACACAAAAAAAGGAAGCCGGAATGATGTTCCGCTGGAGTTTTGTGTTTCAAACGGGGAAATTAAAGTAATGATTAGCCCTTGAATAACGAGCAAATATTAGGTTCGAATGAAATATTTGTAGTAGTGGGTACCTACGAAAGGTTGCGAGAGTGTCTCACATTAATTGGGGAAAAAGGGGCTCTAAGTACAATTTGCAAAAACAATATGGGGAAAATTGTTATTCATAGTGTGGAACCAAAAAAAAATACACTTGAAGAAAAATACTTTTAAAGCGTGACTATAGTTTTGACTCAATCTCGTGTCATTTTTACATTTACGACCGACAATAGGCAAGGCAGCAGGTAAAGTTAATTTAAGCATTATTTGAACACATTAAAGGGGTCATGTCGTTACATGAACGTTCAGAAGTAACTATGAAATTAACAAAGCCAACAGGATTCTTCTATTGCAATTGACTGATCATTGGGGATGCTAGTATTGAGGAAGGCTAGGCTTCCTTGCATTTCTAGATTTTCCGATGTTGAAGTTCTGTGGTAAGGATACGCTTTGACATTACTACTTTGTGTATCCTCAAGTGTTGGAAATGAGTAACCCGAACCAAGTATAAGAGTCTGTTTTGTTATTTAAATGAGCCATCATGTTCACTATAACGGGTGATAAAACTCCTTATCATTTCTACTTAAAACCTGTTAAAATTGAGACACATTAACTTAAACCTCAGAGCTGTCTTTGGCGTCATAAACAATGTTTGAAGTTTGTTCTGAAATTTGAAGCTAACTTGAATGTAATGAAGTTTCAGTAGTTTAGCGATTCTGTGACTAACATCTCCTAAGTATGTTATATACTTTTCAGAACGGGATAATTACTTTGATGACTGTCTTTCTTTGCAAAACAATATAACTTTTGATTTCACTAGTATGAAAACCGTTGTTTGTGGCGATACAGCGTATATTAATGACTTCATTAGTTAGACTGGCGTTTGGATAAGGAAATACTCTGTAAATCATGGTTCTATATGCAGGTTCTATTTGCAGGTTTAATGGAAATATTGTACCTGAATAATTTGACATGGTGTATACCATAATTAAGTAGTTACTGGATTTAATGTGGTTCCTTTTAAATTAATAGAGTGAAAAACAAGAGTTTCATAGGGTACTTCAAAAATTTGAGTTCGCAAAAAAAACATGACATAGTAGTGTGGATTTTGACAATAATTTGCTTGACTTATTAATTGGTAAGGTCACCATACCTTACGGACTATTAGCTTGCGATAGAAAAAAGAGTACAGGGAGTCAATATTATTGAAGGTAATGCTAGGTATGAAAAGAATAGAGATGATAAGAGTAAAGGTCATTAAATTTAATTTTGGTAATTTTAATTTTATTAAAAAAAACATAGATACAATCATGATAAATTGAGAAAATTCCGGAGATACATTCCTAGTGAGTCGGATGTATGCAGAGCGGACAGTGACAACTACGACATGAGTACACACGTTTCTGTGCTTCATTGGCAATATGATGAGTTTAGGTGCAAGATCGAACACTGATTTAACATGTGCCTATTTTGGTAGTGTGGTCTAAAGAAATTTAGATTTTGTGCAGTGTGAGATCGAGCATGAGTATAGTATTTCCATATTGGCCTAGTGTTGGCAATATGAGGTGTTGGGGTGCAAGTTCGTACACTGATTTAACATGTGCCTATTTTGGTAGTGTGGTCTAAAGAAATTTAGATTTTGTTCAGTGTGAGATCGCACATGCGTATAGTATTTCCATATTGGCCCAGTGTTGGCAATATGAGGTGTTGAGGTGCAAGATCGAACATTATTTTCACACGTGCCCATTTTGGCAGTGTGGTCTAAAGAAATTTAGATGTGGTTCAATGTGAGATCGAGCATGCTTGGAGTATTTCCTTATTAGCCAAATCTTAGCGATATAACTTGAGAGTACAAGTCGTTCCGTAACAAATGACTCCAAGGATTGTAACTGGCACTTGTAATACTTGTAATTATAAAGTCAATTCCTTAAACACATTTCACTTCCTCTTCTGCTCTACAGGGTCTTCTGGATAGGGCATCGGCATTATTGGGCAAACGGCCGGCACGGTGTTCCACCTAAAAATCGTATTGCTTCTCCATCCACCTGGCAAGTTGTCATTCCGGTGTCTTCATGTCCAGCAGCCATTTGAGGGCGGCATGATCTGTTCGAATTAAGAAATGACGACCATAGAGGTATTTGTGGAAATGGTCTACAGCCCTTATTATTGCAAGAAGTTATTTTCTTGTGACGCAATAATTTATTTCCGGTTTCGAAAATCCACGGCTGTAGTACTCGATCACCCTCTCTTCACCATCTTGCACCTGGGATAGGACGGCCCTCAAACCTGTGTTGCTGGCGTCAGTGTCTAAAATGAACTTGACGGACTGTGTAGGAAAGGCTAGGATTGGGCTGGAACATAGTGCTGCCTTCAGTCGCCTGAATGATGTTTCGCAATCCTGATTCCAACGGAAGGTCTCTTTCTCAGTGGTCTGCCGATGTAGAGGCGCGGCAATGGTGGCAAATCACTCAACAAATCGCCTGTAGTAGGAACAGAGGCCCAAGAAGCTTCGGAGTTCATGTTGGTCTCTTGGGACTGGCCAATCACGGATGGCTTCTATCTTGTCCTCGTTGGTGCGGATTCCTGACTCGGAAACGACGTGGCCCAAAAACTCCACTTCTTTTTGGAACAAGGAACACTTCTTTGGGTTGAGTCTCAGGTTGGCATTCTTAATTCTGGAGAATACTTCACCCAGGTTCTTCAGATGGTCGTCGAATGTCTGACCCAGGACCAGAATGTCGTCGAGGTATACTAAGCACGTCCTATATGTTAACCTGCTCAGTACATACGCCATTAGTCTCTCAAATGTAGCGGATGCATTACATAACCCAAAGGGCATGACCGTGAACTGAAACAGTCCTTTACTGGTGGAGAACGCTGTCTACTCTCTGTCGTTTGCGTGTAGACCAACCTGCCAATATCCACTCTTTAGGTCTAGTGTAGAGAACCAACGGGAGTCACGCAAAATCGGGTGGTTCCATGCTTCTTTTTAACTAGCACGACGGGAGCGGCCCATGGGCTGATGGATGGCTCAATAACTCCATTTTGTAACATGGACTCGATGTTTTCCTCGACTGCCTGTTGTTGCCCCAATGGTAGTCGCCTAGGTGGTACTCTGATGGGCTGAGCCTTACCCGGTATCTATTCGGTGCTGGATGATGTTGGTGCGACCGGTGGTTCCATCTTGATTGTTATAAATTTGCCAGTGCTTTGTGATAAATCCTCTGGTGTCAGGTGTGTCAAATGGTCAGCAAACTGTAGTAGGAACCCTTTACTGGGCCCTGTCTCCTTCAACGATGTCTAGCACGCAATTGATGATGGTCTCGATTGGCTCGAAACAAGCTATCTCTTGACCATTGGCAATTCTGATGTAGTTGTAGGACAAATTCATGACTCTAATTGGTATATCTCATCCGGTTTTAACTATAGCCCGTCCAACTAAGTAGTCATGAGCTGAGCGTACGGGCTCCACCATTCAAACGCAGCTCCCAGGATTTTTGAGCTTTCTTGCTGCCCATGAATAATCTGTTCCATTCGACCGAGAATTCTGGCTGAGAATTTTGCTACAATTTTTATGGAGGTAGCTGAACTGTTGACGGGCAGTGTCAATACAAATTCCTCATTTAGGAACCGAAGAACATCGTATCTCTGGTCGAACATAAATCCATGTTGGCTTATTAGGTCCATACCAAGTATAAAATCGTCCTCAATATCCGCTACCATGCCGGATTCTGTTGTCTCCCATCTGCAGTACTATATCTGCCTAACCCTGTATTGACATGGACTCGCCCGTGACTGTTCTGAGATGGACGTTACTATTAACTGACCAGATTTCTGGTGACCTCAAAACCCTGGACGTGGCAATGGACACAGTGGCGCCGGTATCGATGGTGATGGTAATTGCTTGGCCATTGATAGTGCCCCTGACGACTAGACTGCTGCTGTCTCGGCAAAATCCCCGGATGAATAACGTTTTGGGGGCTTGGGGAAAGTTAGTCAGCATTCGCCCCCTTATGCTGACTGGCTGACGGTCCCTGGACATGTGGCTGTTCTGTTGGTTACCCCTGGTCGGTGATCGTTCAGATAGCCTGACTCTGCAGTCTCGTTAAAAGTGCCCTGTCCGTCCACAACGGTAACATGCTCTTCTGGTATCAGTTCTCGGTGCCTATTCCTGTTTGTTCATACCAGCCAACAGTGCTTGGAATGGTGACTCTGGCTCTTCCTGGTTAAAGGAAACTGCTCGCACTTTTGGTTTGGGCATGTTCATGACTGCCTCTACTTCCAAGGCCCGAAGTAAAGCTTCATTACTTTTCTTGACGCCACTTCATCTCTGATACCGTTTATGAAACTGTGTGTGGCCAACTGGCAGGTCTGTGTAGGATAAGTGTACTAACCTTCTAACCTCTGCTTCGAATTCTTGGAGACTTTCACCGGATTTTTGCGTTTTTCCACTGAGTTGGACTTGGAATACCTGGCTTAAGGATTGATTGTCTATCTCTTGTCCAGAATGGCGATGATTTTGTCGAAATTGCCTTGTTCATCGACTGGGAGGCTTTGGAGCAGTTCTAGGGCCGGACCTCTTAAGAAAAAAAAAAAGAAAAGTCCCGCCTTCAAATTGCCGTTTATACATGGGCCAAGATGAGCTGCCATCAAATGTGGGTGGTTTGCTGACGGAACCTTTGGCACTCATGGTGTTCTCGTACTTTCCTCGCTATAAGTCCTATTGCATTTTTTAATTTGTTTCTACCTTGTCTTGGATGGCACTGATTTTATCTTTTATATCACTTTGTATTGTTTTTTTAATGGAACTGATTTGGTTTTGAACTGTGTTTTGAATTGAACAGATTTCAAATTTTGCATGGAATAGATGTCATCTACTTTGGTTTCAAGAGTGTCCACGGTATTTTTTATGGTCTTAATGTCATTAGTTATCTCTTTTATATCTGACTCAACTATTTGCATTCCTTCATTAACTGTTTCATTAACTTGTCCTACTATTTGCATTAATTGTTCAAATTGCTGTTGTCGTTTCTCTTCAGTTTTGTGTCGTTTTAATTCAATTTGACTTGTTTTTGTTCAAATTGTTCAAATATTTTAAAATCATTTTCTCGTTTCTCTTCAAATTTCGAGAATAATCCTTCAATTAAATTATGTTGTTTTTCATCTATAGATTTCACTAACCTTTGTTGAAATTCCTCTTGATGTTGTTTCTCTTTTTTTGTCACGTTTTTCCAGAATCTGAGCTATTTTTTCGTCTAGTCCCTCCGTAACCTGTTTGATTATTTTTTTGGTAGTTTCGTCCGTTTTTTCCATGCTTCGAGTTTCCATAAATCAAATTACGATTTTAACTTCACTTAAACTTGCACTTCTGATCACCAAATTTGTTATATACTCCGTGGGTTCAATTAAAATTTAAAAACTAATTTTCACTCTCACTTTCTGGAACTTTTATTTACATCAAATATACACAACAGCTGATTCCAATATCACAATAATAACACGACATACGCTCTTCGCCGTCTATAACTAACGGCCTGCTGCGATGATGGGCCGCTCGTTTTAAAACCAGCATCGAATCCTCTTGTACAATCCAGTATCACTTTTACAGTTGTCGAGTTATTTCGAGATAAGTTTTTTTCCATTCGAACCTTCTAGCTCTCCTTTTTTTTTCTATCTCAGCGATTGTATCTCACGGAATGAAACCAGGGACGGACTGGATAGATTTTTACAACAATATATATTCTGAGAGGCTTCCGCGGTCATTATTGTGCACTAGGCCTGGTTCCGGGTGAGAACCGCGTCTGAATTTATGAAATACTGGACGTTTATACTCCTGCTTTGGAGCCACTATCAGAGAGAAAAAGAGAAAAAAAGAAGGGATTTAGAGTCTAGATCGAACTCGGGGCCTCAATCCTATCTAAAGATTTCAATTTCGCAGTGACGCCAAAAACTATCCGAACTGAAAGAATCATTTCTTAAGTTGATGTAGCTATGGTTGAACTAACAGACATTGAGGCTGAATCTACTCGTCCAGACATTGCTAGAGTACTCCGCATATCAAAACCACCAAAATCAAACCTAACTTCTAACGAAAGACATGCATTAAAATAACTACTATTATTCTCAACACCAAGGACTATGTTCACAAGATGAATTCTCTACTCCACACTCCAGACTACGAAATAATTAACAATAATCCTACTACTAACTTAGAGAAAAAGACCAAGGAAATCATCAACAGTACACATCTTCCTCTTGAAGTCAAAAAAATCATCATTTCTCGTGAAAAGTCTTCTAAAATTCCAAAAATGTACGGACTATCCAAGACTCATAAACCGGACATTCCTCTTAGGCCCATTGTCAGTTCGGTACGTTCGATATTCTAAAAACAAAACACAATATCTCTTCTGACATCACCAAACTTGTACAACACTGTTCTTCTAACACATCTTTTTCATTTCAGGACACTGTTCAAACAAGTACGTGGGGCCCGATGACCTCATTTCTTTCCCCAGTGCTTGCTAACATTTTCATCTAACAAATCAAAACCTAGGCCCTAAACTCGTCTAATTTAAAACCTCCCTGTTGGCTAAAATATGTGGATGATACCTTTGTCATTTGGCCTAATGGCAGAGATTCATTAAGACTTCTTTCTAGAACACAACATCCAATTTACAATGGAAATCGAGTCCGATTCTTCTCTCCCGTTTCTTGATGTCCTCATAAAAAAACTAACAATGACAGATTCTCACTTACCGTCTTTAGGAAACCCAACCCATACCAATCTATACTTAAATGCCCAATAACACCATCCCCCGCCCAATTGAGTTCTGTAATGATATCTTTGGCTCTTAGATCTATTCGCTTAACAGATGTTCAGTTACCTAGTGACTCTTGGGGAGTAGGCAGATTGAAGCCCCTGAAACTCATCTTTTTTTTACTTTTTGTCTCTTGATAATGGCTCCAAAGCACGAGTCGAAACATCGAGTATTGAATAAATTCAGAAGCGGTTCTCACACGGAACCTAGCCGAGTTCATATATACAGGATGTTTTGTAGAAGGTTCGCCAAACATGGAGGGCAGATAGGTGGGCTCATGTGCGATATTATGTAGCCCATATAACATCTAGATAGCTTACGTTTTATTTTAATTTATTTATTTATTCTTAATTATCAGATTTTTACATTTGAACTGTTGTAACTTCTTTATTTTCACGGCATCTTTACCAAATAAACTTCAATCTAATCTATGATGTTTGTTTGCTCTTCTGCTTTTGATATTTGCCACAAATAATTGGTTGAAAAAATGATATGCATCCACAAATAGCCAGGTTTCATAAAAAAGTCATTAAGTAATAAGAAGCACATCGAGAACTTCAAATGCATACAAAAACTTCTGTACTTCAACCCCTTTCCAACGATATATCACAAGTATTGGAAAGTAATTAGTATCATAATAAAATTTGAGATTGTAACTTATAAGGTTAGAACTACAAAAAATAAAACATACAAAAAGTTTAAATAATTTGTTATAAATTTAGTTCAAACTGGCTTCTATAGCTACGAATGCAATCGCATTACATTTACACTTTCTCGTAACTGCTCCTTGGTTTCTATTTCTGTCTCATAAACGAGCTGCTTGGCCCGTTCCCATACAAAAAAAATCAAAGGGAGTCAGGTCTGGGGACCTTGGACGCGAGAGTATCTCGGAAACGGCTCCAACGATTTTCATGAAATTTAGTATAAGTAGGTTTTGGGGGCCATTAATCCATGATTTATTTTTAAAAAACGTCGATTAATCCTTGTTTTCGGGCAATGAAAAACTGCTACAATATCATTAGAATAACGCAGCCAGCCCGGACGGGGAATCTCTTATGTTCATCTTATGGTAAATAGACTGGTAAATAGACCATGTTTTAAATATTTGTCTAAAGAAATAGGAAATTGAGGATAAGGAGGATCAAGAAAATCAATTGTTTAAATACTGAGCAAAGCTCAGTCATCCTAGTACTTTGATGATTAACTGAGATTTCTAATTATGTTCTCAATGTACTTTAGGTGTAAAATCTACATAATCTTTTAACTAGCTGCTGTGGAAAGATTGAGAAATTTCAGATTGGTTATTTATTTAACCAGGAAACTGAATTGTACTCACCACTGTTAAATACAGTGAATATATAATTCATGGACCTTATCTACATTCTGAGGAAATATTGGGAATATTTAATTCTGACAAATCTTTGTATTTAATTAACCAAAACATGTTAATAAGAAATGTATGTTGCTCATATTTGCAAGATAATAAACAAGAAAGTCAATATAAGAGAATCAATGAGGTCCTTGTCCTTACAGAACAGCCTCCAAACTTAAAACAATTCTAACCAAGATTGAAAATAACAGTTAGTTAATTTGAGTTCACTGTTTACTAGTACTGTATATTTAGAAAAGTAATTTCTAACTAATTTTGAATACAGAACTACATGTTCATTCTATTAAAATATTCACTTTTGTCAGTAACAACTATATTATGGCTTTAATGGCCGGTAATTAACATTACTGTGCCTTAAAGTTTTAATAAATTTGTTTGAAAATTTATCTTGTGTTTCCCAATAGTTGAGAGTGTAGGTGTTTCACAGTTGAAATTGACAAATAGTATTAGTCTGAAATACCCATTATTGTTTCATCATTACTAATAAATATAAATGACTTATGATTTTTTACATCAGAATAACATCCTTCTCTGAACTGTGTCAATATTATAAAATAAGAGTCTCGCAAAAATACTCTTTATGTACCTATATTCAAGACATTGGGGTTTTGATGTTACAGATTCAATTTTGACGAAATAATATTTTTCATAAAAATAAATTTATATTTTCTACATTCTTATACACAGTAAACATACAAACAGAAATAAAAATTTTGAGTCCTAATCAATTCTGAATAAAAAATGTTGGATACAGACTTGATTCAAAGTTAAATACATATTGTGCTTACTTATCTATTCTTGTCTCAGAACATCTGTGATGAAGATTTTCTCTAAGAGACAATCAGAAATCTCACACGTCGTTCCAATACAGTTTTCAAATGATTATTTATTACAGAAAAAAAGTGAGCAGTCAAAATATAGTTGACTAAAGTTTGAAAAAAATTAAGAGTTTTGATTTAAAAACTTTTATTCAACATAATCTTGGTAAAGGATTTTGTTCGAAAACAAAGTTTTCCCTTGAAAGGGTTAAAGAACCTCGAGTACCAAATGAAAGATGCGTAGTGGGCACTCCAACGATTGGTTTAGTAACAGTGTAGCCTGGTAATTTAACTAATAGTCAGTTGGTAGTAGCTCTGTTGGCAGCGGTAACGTAGCAAGGAAACGTGTGTGCGCAGTAGCAGTAGAAAGAGTAATGTAGGAAGTAGAAAGAGTAATGTAGAAGTGTGAAAATGTCGTAAATCATAGTTGTAGATAATTAGTGTAGTTTTAATGGTAGTATTTAGTTATTGAGGTTCAACCAGGTCATAAAGCATTTTGGGAATGTAGACCGTTGAACAAAACAGTATTAGTTAATATAATACATCTAAGTAAATTGCAGAAAATCCATAAAGCTTCTGAAGTAGAATTTTCTTGGAATACAAAGCAATGGCGCTAGTCAGCCATTGTAGTTCTTGAACATTGTTGAAGAGTGATCTGTTGCAGAATATGTTTAAGACTCAAACAACAGCTGTAAATAGATTGTGATTATTATAGATTAAAAAACTGTTATTGTTGGAATAGTGTCATCGATGTACCCACAATTACGTAGAGAATAAAACATATAAACCCGTCTTCAAGGTTCAAATTCTAGCCGAATGAACATGGTCCAAACGAGCCGGATTGAATCGGCAAAACACACTTTTAGTCAATATGGTCTGTATTCAAGCCGGAGGAAGCCGCAGAAACATTTATAGAACCAGCAAAAGGTGATGCAAAAACCTTTTTGAACACAAGATCTTAGCCCAACCAGAGGAACCCACAGAAACCCGTTTGTTGAACCAGCGAAAGGTAAAGGAAACCCTTTTGGCAGGGATGAAGAATAAGTATCCGCAACTGTAAAAATAACAACAGGAGTGAGTAAATAAACAAAGTATACAGTTAACAAACTTTTAAGTCAAAACTTTTAGTGTAAATAGTATTGTAAAAAGAAATTTGTAAAGATGGAGGCTCTTGGCAAACAAACAGCAGTCCAAAAGGCTTGTATAACAAAAATAGCCAATTGGGTAGCTGACCCAACAAATTTAGGAAATAAAATTAAATTAGAAATGAAACTGGACATGTTAGAAAAGAATTATACTAAATATAATGAGATTCAAGAAGAAATTGAAGTACAGACTGAAGATATTGAGAAACAAATTATTGACAGGCTTGAAATTGATGACAGTTATTTCCATATTTGTAGTCTGATAAAAGAATCTATTAGCAAAATAGATTTAGCTGCTTGACAGAATTTAAACACAGCTAGTACATCCAAACGCAATGTAAAACTTCCTAACATTGAAATTCCTGTATTTGATGGAAATTGTTTAGATTATAGAGCATTTAGAGAACTTTTTGATGCACCGATTTTGAATAATAATAGTTTAGATTCAAATATAGAGAAATTCTTTTATTTAAAAACATATTTGATAGGTGAACATCTGTCAATAATTTCTCAATTAGATGTAACAGACCATAATTTCCAAATAGCTTTAGACTTGTTAGATAATAGATACAAAAGTGTAAAAAATGTTATAAATGTACATTTTTCAAAATTGATGAATATTGACATGATTAAGAAATGTAATTAGAGTCAACTACAAAAGCTTGCAACAGAAACACGTTCAATAATTAATTCGTTGCTTACATTAAAGGTAGAAAAAGATCCTTTATTTGATGCATTAGCAATAAATTTACTGAACAGTAAATTAGATTACAAAACAAAAAGATCTTTTGAGGAAGCATTTGTCAATGAAGAAAACGTCGTATCAATAGAGCAATTTTTTGAATTTATTCAGAACAAATGTCACATTCTTGAAAATTTGTCAACTCAGGAGGATACTCGTGAGAGAGCTGCATCTTCGAGAACTCAAAACATTTCTTCACCCAAACAATCACACAGAAAGGTGTCATTGTTGTCTACTCATTCACCAGTCCAGTAAAAGACAACACCCCAGTCCCCATCTTGTGTATTTTGTAATGATAAAATGCATAAAATTTATTCATGTCCCAGGTTTGGTGCTATGTCCAACTTAGATCATTCAAGTAATACATTTTGTTTTTCATGTTTGAATAATAAACATTATGTTGTTAGGTGCTCATCCCGTAGTCTGTGTGAAGTATGTGGTCTAAAACACCATACTAAGCTACATCTCTAGAAAAAGGAATAAAAAAGAGGAACTAGTTCTCTACCTGCAAATAAGCAAGATGGTACAAACGAGGTTTGTGCACAGGACAATCGTAAACAACCGGTACCTACTAACAGCTCAAAACCTCAGGTCACAATGTTGAATTTGAATTCTGGCCATGTTTTACTTGCAGCAGCCTAAGTCGAATTGTACCCACTTAGTGGGCCCTCTATAGTTGTTCAAGATCTGCTAGATCCAGGCAATCAGAACTCATTAATTAGCTTGTCACTAAGTAACCAATTAGGTTGTAGTATCCAACCCAAAGATTGGAAGTTTCAGGAATATTCAATCAAAGCACTAAGTTGAATGGTGTAACCAATGTCACTTTGTATTCTCGTGTAGAAAAATCATTTCATAATGAAATAATTTGTGCTGTGGTAGATTCAATACCACAAAATTTTCCACAAGTTGTCATAAATAGATCCACATTGCCAGCACCACCTTCTAATTTCAGGAAATTTTTGGCTGACCGTAATTTTGACACCCGAGGACCAATTGATTTATTGTTAGGAGCAGACGTTTATTATGAGTTGTTGAAACCAGGTATATACAAGTTAGGAAAAAATCTTCCAACTTGAATAGATACATTCAAGAGGAAATTTCTACATCAAATCATCTTCCCGAAGAAGATGTGCAAGCTGAAGCAAGTTTTACGTCATCTTTGAAAAGGCTCCAAGGTGGTAGATTTCAGGTTGATCTTCCTCTTGTCAAGGAAAATGCCCAGGACGAAATTTAGAAGATCTCTACCCCTCCTCACTCCTTAGATACACTTATCACAAAAAGAAAAATATTGTCAACAATATCTCAATGTTTTGACCCCTTGGGCTTAGTCAAACCAGTGATAGTCCAAGTAAAGTTACTGATCCAAAAATTATGGACATCTAAAGTTGTATGGGATGATCTTATTACAGATCCCAGTATTTTAAAGTCGTGGAAATATTTTTTTGAAAATGTATGTGCTCTTTCACCTTTGGGAATTCCCAGATATGTTTTTAATCAAAAACTAGTGTACATATAGAAATGCATGGGTTTTGTGATGCCAGTTCACATGCCTATGAGGAATATATGAAGATGGAACTGCATCTTCACAGTTGATTATTTCGAAGTCAAACTTGAGTTGTGTGCTATGGCACTTTTGGCAGATTATATGCTCGTGTTTACAACATTTTGAAAATTCAGTTAAAACTTTCTGCAATTGTATTATGGTCGGATTCGCAAATTGCTCTGTCTTGGGTACGAAGTATTCCTAGTCGTTGGTCTGTATTCGTTTGCAACAGAATTAGTGAGATACAGCAGTTAACTTCTAATGTGATATGGAGACACATTAAAAGCAGTATGAACCCCAGTGATATTTTGTTTCGTGGGCAGTCACTGAATTCCAATAGCATGTTGTGGTTTTCAGGCCCTTCCTTTTTGCATAGGTCAGCTGAAGACACTGGAAACATGATACTTTCTCTTCAGTCATGAACCCCCAGAGGAAAGAAAAAAGGCTATGGTGATAGTGACCCCATATGAAAAGTTGATCAGGTTGATGGAACAGGTTTTCAAGTTTGTGATGGTTCTGCGAGGACCCAACTTGAAAAACAACCCTTCAAGTTGTGATGACTTAGAGCAAGCCACAACATTTTTGGTAAAGCATGTGCAGAATAGTCATTTTTCACATATATTGAGTACTTTAAAAAGAAACGAAGTAGTTAAAG
Organism: Octodonta nipae; assembly: GCA_034190945.1. NCBI lineage: Eukaryota > Metazoa > Arthropoda > Insecta > Coleoptera > Chrysomelidae > Octodonta > Octodonta nipae. The sequence goes on from CM067216.1 coordinate 139,174,342, forward strand.
ACAAAAGATTGGTTTGTTGAGAGTAGGCGGTCGTCTAGCTCATTCAAAGGTGGATTATCAGGCATCCCATTTTACTTCCTTCCCGAAGTCATTTTACTTAATTAGTCTTAAAATATGAACATCGTTGTCTGGGACACAGTAGTCCTCAAAATGTTTTAGCTAATGATAGGTTGCAGTTTTTTCCAGTGGATGGTCTTAGGGAAGTGAAAAGGATAATACATAATTGTATGGTATGTAATAGGTTTAAGGCAGTAACCTCCCAACAGATAATGGCTTCATTGCCAAAGACAAGAGTTACCCCGCCTAAACCATTTCAAGATGTAGGAATCGATTTTGGAGGTCCCTCATGATTAAATCTTCTAGGTTAAAAAAGGCTCCAATCAGTCAATGTTATTTAACTTTGTTTGTTTGTTTTTCGACTAAAGCTATGCACTTAGAATTAGTATCAGATTTGTCTGCAGAGGCATTCATAGCAGCACTAAAGAGATTTGTTTCAAGAAGAGGACTACCTTCAACCATTTATAGCGATAATACTACAAACTTTGTAGAAGCTTATATCAATTGAAAGAATTGTCAGAGTTTTCTTGCAAATAATTTTTCCCCTGTTTAAGATTTTTTGTTAGCTTGTGCTGTTAATTGGAAATTCATACCTCCACGGTCTCCGCATTGAGGAGGGCTGTGGGAAGCAGGTATTAAGAGTGTTAAATCTCATTTGTATAAATTGATGAACAATAATGTATACATTTGAACAATTGGCTATAGTATTCTGTCAGATTGAGGCAATATTGAATTCTCGCCCTTTATTCTCTTTGTCTTCAGATCCAAATGACTTGAGTCCTTTGACTCCAGGACATTCCCTAACTGGAGCTCCCTTGATGTCTCTAGCAGATAAGGATTGGTCACAGCTTGTGGTAAATAGGTAGCAATTTTGGCAGCAATGTACTCATGTACAACAAAATTTCTGGAAAAGGTGATCGGTAGAATATTTCAATCAGCAGCTTCAAAACCGTCCAAAATGGCAGAGAGCTTGCACTGACTTAAAAGTCAATGATATGGTTTTAGTTAAAGACATGGACACCCCTCCCTTAAAATGGCCCTTAGCCAAGTCATAGAAGTCTTTGAAGGAAAAGATGAGAGAGTTAGATCATTGAAGGTTCATACTTTCTGCTGGAGAATATGTATGCCCAATTGTAAAAATTGTCAAGTTACCTACAGAAGATATCTTAGGTGCCCAGCCTCCTTAGATAGGAGGCCGGGGGAATGTAGCTAGTAATGCACCCCTCGGCTCCCCTCCGGTCAGTAGAAAAAACCCAAAATTAAGAAATTAATAACCGTGAAACCATTTATTCGCCATTTCATGCTCCGACCCAGTTTCATTTAGCAGTAGAAATGTGACACCATTTGAGATTTCTTTAGTCTCCCAAATTTTCCTCTCTCTTTACTGGTCTATCCCCGGCTTGATGAGCGTGCCGAACCCAGTCTTTCATAGCACTCATGTCAACCTTGTTTCTAGTAACTATAGTACATGTAGAGATGCCACTATACTACCCGTTCTCAGGCAATTTGTTTTCTTGATAGTAACCGCCTGATGAATTAATTTAATGATTGATTGCAGGACATAAGTAGTGAATTTCAAATTTCAGTAAGTGAACAAGGGACATACTTAGGGATATACAGGGTGAGTTTTTTTTTGATGATCAGTATGGGGATCTCGGAAACTAGCGAAGATAGAGCAATGGTTAAATTGGGAAAAAATTGCAGTTTTACTGGCCCAATTTAATGACACTTTCGGATTTGTGTAAAAAGTCATGACTTACTAGATATTTTGAAAAACGAAATTCTGTCGATTTAGTCAAATCCCTCTAGCTCCTTTGTTTTTGATTTTATAAAAAAAGTGTAAATATCCAAAATTGAAGGGAATTGTATCCCGAATATGATTGTCATGTCCTCGTTTGCGTGACTGCTCTCGTTTTGGAGATATGACAGAAACTTATCTTTTTTTCAATGGAAACCATAGTTGGCTATTACCTCAAAAAATCGGACATTTTTAGAGCTTTTCAATATAATACTCGATGTAGTTATTCCTAAAAATAACGGAGTTATGGATGCTTTTCTCTCTTATTTTCACTTGTAACGTAGTTAGCCATGAAATATATTGATTTATTAATAACAATTCCAAAAAACATTGAACGGTTTTTTTATTAGGTATATCAGATATAACGAAAAAACTAAATAAGTAGGTACTTACTAAAAACTTAAAAAAAATTAAAGTACATAATAATTGGTTACAATTTATGTTCGAAAAGTCCACCATTGTTATTTAGACAAAAATTGCATCGTTTTAAGATTGACATTACCGCTTTCCTCACAGACCGCCTATCAATTTCTTCAATTGCTTGTAACACAGCCTCCCTTAGGTAACCAACTGTCTCATACTTTCTTTTGTATGCTTTGTTTTTTAGTGCACCCAATAAATAGAAGTCTATAACTGTCAAATCGGGAGACCGGGGTGGCCATTCACGTGGGCCATTTCTTCCTGTCCAAGAGTTTAGATATATATTATCTAAGTGCTGTCTTACTAATAACCAGTTATGAGCAGGTGCTCCATCATGTTGGAACCACTCGATTTCTAAACGAGTTCTCAAATTCAAATTATGCAACATGTCTTGAAAAGTGTATTGCAAGAAATGCAAGTAGCGCTCCCCAATAAGTGATTCGTCATAGATAAAAGGTCCCAGAATAATAGACCCTATGATACCACACCAAACATTCAAACCAAATTTTATCTGGGGACGTCTTTTTTCTACATGGAAAGGGTTTTCTTTAGCCCAGATATGCTCATTGTGTCTATTGAACATACTGCAGTTAGTAAAACTAGTTTCATCTGACCATAACACCTTTAATGGAAACTGTAGATTGTCAAGCCACATGTCTCTAAACCATGTACAAAACAAAATATGTCTATGTTCGTCACCAGCATGCAAAGTTTGAGAAACTGAAAGTTTGTACGGGTGGAACTTCTCCGCTTTCAGTACGTTAACTACAGTTCGTTGAGATGTGCCAGCTTCTGCCGCAATCTCACGAGTTGATGTAGATGGATTTTGATTTACCATTGCCAAAACATTTATTTGTGCTACTCGTTAATTTGATTACGTTCCTTTGGTGGTTTAGTAAAAAATCCATATCTGCGTAAACTATCGTAATGCCTCTTAAATGTACATAGAGCAGGTTGACGACGATTAAAATATCTATGAAAGTATTCCTCAGCTGCATGAACTGAATTTTTATGGCATATGATATAATATTCCACCATATTCAGTTTTTCTTCTTTAGAATATTCCATTTTATCACAAAAACTTGTCAATATCGACTGTCAGTTCAGCACTACTAATGGAATTACTCTCAAATTAGGAAACGTCAAAGTGAAAACAATCTTTTTCATGGCTACCTACGTTAAAAAAGAAAATAAATGAGAAAAGCATCCATAACTCCGTTATTTTTATGAATAACTATATCGAGTATTATATCATTGAAAAGCTCTAAAAATGTCCGATTTTTTGGGGTAATAACCAACTATGGTTTCCATTCAAAAAAAGATAAGTTTGTGTCATATCTCGAAAACGAGAGCTGTTACGCAAACGAGGACATGACAATCATATTCGGGAAACAATTCCCTTCAATTTTGGATATTTACACTTTTTTTTATAAAATCAAAAACAAAGGAGCTAGAGGGATTTGACTAAATCGCCAGAATTTCGTTTTTCAAAATATCTAGTAAGCCATGACTTTTTACAAAAATCCGAAAGTGTCATTAATTTGGGCCATAGACCAATCAATAGAGATTTTTTCGTGCAAAAAATACTATCAGGATACTGCCTGTGCCATCACATTAAGAATGATTTGTAGTGATATTTTGCTACCTTTTCCACTAGCAACTATGTTTTTTTACTTTATTATAAACAATTGAAATAAGAAAATTGCGTTTTTTTTCGTTACATGTTTATAAAATGAAAAATAATAAACTAATCTCAATGGTGTCAACAGGTGAATGGTAAAGCATAGAAATACCAATGAAATGAGCCCAGGATCGATCCGATAGGATCTTTAGTAACAGGGAAAACAAAAAATACTGGAAAATTTAGCGGTTTTCTTTATATTATCATAACTCCGTCACTAAGTTGTAGAACTGGGCTTGTGGGAAATGATAGTAATTGAGATGAACCTTATGGGTGACTAAACCAGGCAGTATCGGTTTATTAGTTTTTGAATAAATGTGATATGAAGTTTTTAGTCCACTATTCTTGCAGTGTGTCTCCATGCGACATGGATCGTCAAATATCAATTCAGAATAGAGATGTTGAAATTTGAGGTATCATTCTACAACGCCTCTATTTTCATTTTTCATTAAATGTCTGTGAAATATACAAAAAATGTTAGCAAAAATGACCAAAATTTGGTGAGCGTATGAATGTGTTCGAGTAGTGGGGGGAACACGGTTGTTGAGGGGAACTGCAAACAATAATTATTATCGATAGTAACTGTCACTCTGACAGATGGTGAAAGAATTTAATCGTTAAAAAAATTTCTATACAGAGTGTTTTGTTTGATTCTATTATATCAAATGAGAACTGTTTGTTTATTAATATATTTATATGTAAATGGTTTCTCGAAAACGTTTTTTGCTTTAATGTGGGGATTTTGGGTTTACGGAACATCGAAAGAGAGCGGTCATTAAAAAATTCTTACTTGTGAGGACTTTAAATATTAAAACGATCTATGTATGTGCCTCTACTATATATTACTATACGCTTCCCCTCAACAACCGTAATTCCCCCACTCCTTTGGTACATTCATACGCTCGCCCATTTTTTGTCATGTTTGCTAACATTTTTCAGATATTTCACAGACATTTAGTGAAAAATGAGAATAGAGGCTTTGTAGAATGACACCTCTACTTTCAAGAACTTTTTTCAAAATTGAAATTTGATTATCTATGACGCATGGGGGCACAATGCAAAAATAGTGAACAGAAAACTTTATATCACAATTGTTCAAAAACTAATAAACCAGTAGTGCCTGGTTTTGGCATACAAAAAATAGATTTAAATTACTATCAATTCCTACAAGCCCAGTTCTACAGCTTCTAAAGTGACGAATATACGATTTTTTAAAAAAATTGCTACATTTTTCAGTATTTTTTGTTTTTCCCTGTTACTACTGGGCTCATTTCATAGGTATTTTCATGCTTTACAATTGACATGTTGACACCATTGAGATTAGTTTATTATTTTTGATTTTATAAACCTGCTAAGAAAAAAACGTAATTTTCTTGCTGCTTCAATTGTTTATAACAAAGTAAAAAACCATAGTTGCGAGTGGAAAACATAGCAAAATATCGCTAGGCACCTTTGTTAATGTGATGGCACAGTCGGTATGCTGATAGTATTTTTTACACATTATCACCAGTAAAACTGCAAATCTTTCCCAATTTAACCATTGCTCTATCTCCGCTAGTTTCCGAGATCCCCATACCGATCATCAAAAAAAAATTCACCCTGTATTTAATACCTACTACAGAATAGAAAATTCGAAATATTATTAACTTGAAATATTACCTGGTGAATGTGTCATATAATGCACCCAACCTCTACTTTGTTGAACTCCTATTGCTCTCCATTCTGCTTCAGACATTAAATGTGTTTTAGGTACCAATTTAACCATTTCTTTAGGTAGAACAACGTGCCTAAAACCATACTCATTGCGAATTTGTATAACCGATTTTTATTTCAAATTAAAAACTTACCTATATTCAAATTCGTCATCATAGTATTTATCAGAATAATAAATGTTTTTCTGCATCTCCTCTCGGTTCATGTATGCTTTATAATAGAACACATAAAAATGTATCAAATCTTTCGAACCAAGTGTGTAATTACACAAAAAATCCAGTTTTCGCTCCCAAACTTCAAAACATTCACAAAATGTCGTTTTGAGTTTTACCGTTGTGTTTTAAATTTGTCGAAAACGAAAGGTTGAAATTTAAATTGAAATGTCTAAGCATACTTGCGTTCCATGACTACAAGGGACTAACTATCACAGAGCATATACTCGATTGGGAGCTTAGAGCAGATACCTTTTGAAGGTTTAGAGCAAGCCTAGAAACAGAAGGCAATAGAAGCAGCATTGAAGTAAATACAAACTAGTTCAATGAGAAGCAAGTAAGCTATTTCACTTGGTAGGTGGAAGCAGCCAATGAACAACATGCTCAACGTATTTCATTGGAAGCAGTTTCCAACCGAGTGAAATAGCCTCTTGCCCTCTCTATTGTCCTCACTCCGTCCTTAGTCTTACCACGACATTTCTGCATAGAGGTATTATACGTAGAGTGAATTAGGTATGGGCGTTACTGTAAGTGGCAGTGTAATGACAATAGAAAGAGAAGGACAATATCAGGGTGCGCTTGCTATATCTCTACCCTACCAATAGTAGGCATCACCATTGGCACTGACCAATCAGGAACGAGCCGCTTATTCTCTCTCTCTCTCTCTCTATTGCTATTACATGAATTTCGCTACTTCACGTGCTCAACGTATAATACCTCTATGCATTTCTGCCCTGCCTGCAGGCTATCTCCAGCTTAGATCATTTACCATCTAGATATAGCCTCTCGAGCATAAAATCATGGCAACGCTAGAAAGAGAGGGCAATAGAGACAGTAAGAGGCTATTTCACTTAGTGGGTGTATGGTCGGTGGACGCAGCCAATGACAACATGCTTTATTGGAAGCAACTCCCAACCGAGTGAAATAGCCTCTTACCCTCTCTATTGTCCTCTCTCTCCTTAGTCTTACCACGACATTTGTGCACTGCAGGCTATCTCTAGAAAGTAAATGCTCTAGCAATCTCAGAGCTTGTACCTTCTGGAGATATCCTGCAGTGCAAAAATATCGTAGTAAGACTAAAGAGAAGGCGCGGGCAATAGAGAGGGCAAAAGGGTATTTCACTCGATTGGTAGGTGCAGCGTGGGTGCAGCCAGTGAGCTCATTGAATGCAGTTTCCAATCAAGTTAAATCTTAGAACATAAAAATTGACATATGATCTTAATAAAATAAGCCTTAACATATTCGAAAATTTTTTGTTGCCGTGCGTCATTTTTTTCGAGCAGTTGTCAGACCATTGGCACGTAAATACAATGGTTTTTTGCTCGAAAAAAATGACAGAAGTTGACGCTTGCCCAATAGAAATTTTCGAATATGAAAAGGCCTATTGAATTTACATGGGAACGGAATAGAGGAAGCGGAGCGGCGCAGCAATAGAGGTATTATAGTGTAGAGCAAGTGAAGTAGCGAAATTCATGTAAAGCAATTGAAAGAGAGAATAAGCGGGCCAATCCTGATTGGTCAGTGTCAGTGGTGACGCCTACTACTGATAGAATAGAGACAGCAAGCGTACCCTGATATTGTCTTTCTCTTTCTATTGTTATTACACTGCCGCTTACAGTACCGCCCAACCTAATTCACTCTACAGTATAATACCTCTATTGGCGCAACAGAATAGAAATGACAGTTGTCTGCCTTAGAGCATATATACTTCTGTATTTATGGAGCATATATACTTCTGTATTTATGATCTAATTTTGATACCTTTACCACTTCATTCATTTGTAGCACGAGTAAGTCATTTCTCCATGGACGTACCAAGGGGAGCTGGCTTGCCGACACTTTGAGCGTCTCACATAGGTGTCATATGCTTATAATATAAATTTGGAGTTATTTTAATCAACAAATATTGTAGATATATAATACCTAGAGATTGAAAATATTTTTAATGAGCCTATACTGTAACGATGAGATTTATCATTAAGAAGCATTTAATTTTCTTATAAAAGATTAAAATTTGTAATAGACCGAAACGTTACCCCTATTGTGAATTATCTTTTATCTGTACGGTTCTCCAAGCACAATATATACAAAATGGTGAGTCCTATATTAATAGATGATACAAAGCGATATCCATTACGTCAAAATGTGCTACTTTTAATTTTTATATATCTTTTTGAGGTTTTACAATTCATTGAATGCGAGACAATGTATTGTTGCGAGTTCACAATCTTCATCAGTTGCGCTCTTCTCAACTGATGGAAATCTGGAATAATTATTTATGTATTTAATACATTTACCTGAATTTAATATTTTATAGCGAAATGAATACAATCATCTAAGGGTTTCAGGGTAACCCTAGCTCGAAATGATAGTATCATAATTGTTTTGATAGGTTTTAGGTAACCCACGAATTCATTTATATAACTTATATTCGATTCCCGATTGGGAATTTCCTGAAATTCCTAGATGTCAATATTCACTTCGCGCTAAAATATCTAATTTTACTCTTATGAATTAAATCATTATTTAAAAACTAGGGTATTAAACGTACCTGGCATTTTATCCACATTTCTAGGTGCTTATTCATATCCGGAGTGGAAGAAGCAACCATTTTAAACGTTAACAGGTGGAAACTCATTCAAACACAAGGTACTGTCGAAGAAGTGGCCTATGTTAGAGAAGATAAAGAATTTATTGTTGATTGATGCTGATTAGAATTTATGTCAAAATCTTCGACGGAGTACAATGAAGAAAAGAGTTCTCACGTTTGTGAAGTATACTTTACTGAAATAATACATTTATTACTGAGCAAGTATAATAATTTTGAACAATACCGTTTCAGATTAAGTGAACCGTTACCTAACAATATATGGGAAAAGTAAAAATCTGTTAGTATAGCTAATAAGCAACATAAATGCGGAAACAATGAGGTTTACTAAAAAAAAAGCTTTTGCAAGTATGTAAATTGCTGTCACATCAACATTTAAGAAGAATGCTAGAGATGAAATAACATACGAACGTATAGAGTTTAAAGGTACTGCTATGCCCAACTTATCTGTATACTTAACTCATTAAACTAATCTGGGCACTAATAAAGAAATGCTCGTTAACTGTTAATCGAAAAAAAAAAAAATATAGCCAATTATTATATCATATGAAGAAAATATATTGATTGTTAAAAATGTGTAGACCATCTGACATAATATTTTTATGTTTTTTATGGTAATTTAATTTAATATTCTCGATCTCTGAGGGATAGAGTTATTGGTTAATTCCTTAAACTTAAAAAAAACATTGCTTTTTACATTGTTCAGGTTTGCGCATCAACATCAAATTCTCCCGTACAATCCAGTATCAATTTTACAGTTTTCGAGTTATTTCGAGTTTAATTTTTTTTGTCCTCTCAGCGATTGATGTATTGGAATGAAACCAGGGCCGGCTTAGGTAAATTTCGTAACAGTATATATTCATCTTATCTGATCTTCTCATTTCTAAATAGTTCTATGCATCTCATGTCATTCTTTTAGATGATGGTTTTGAAACTACTTTTTCAAGCTGTTAGAAAAATACACAAAGGGAAACCCATTCAGCAGCAATATCAGAAAGACATCATTATGGTATCCAATAAATGATATCTTTTTAAAACTCTCATGGCATTCTTTTAGATGATCCGTGCCGTTAATTAGATACACGGATTTAATCTTATTTTACATTGAAATTCCGTGACTCTAATCTTAGAACTTGTACCTTCTCGAGAGTGCACAAATATCGTGATAGGACTAAAGAGGGTATTTCACTCGGTTGGGATCTGCTTCCAATGAAATACGTTCAACCTGTTATTCATTGGCTGCTTCCACCAACCAAGTGAAATAGCCTGTTATTTTCACTATGGCCCTCTCTTTCTAGCCTTGCCACGATTTGTGCAGTGCAGGCTATCTCCAGAAGGTACAGATTCTAATAATTATCCCTAACACTAACAAACCATGTTTGATATAGCAGCGTCGATTCTCTATGGTCGATTAACATTGATTAAGATATTCTATTATATCAACGATGCTTCTGGAAAATTCAAACTTGTAATTGATATCTCTATTTTAAAGAAAACACTGTAAAAACTTCTCACAAAGGTTCCCCGAAAGAGTAACAATTCAAGGCATTACTCATGAGAAAATCCCTATCTCACATTCTACCCTCATTCCGTTCACATAAGCTTTTTTTATCTATGATCTAGATATTGAATTTGATATTAGGTCTTGATTTTCTTGAGCATTACGAATGTATGTCGACTTAAAATCCAAATAATTAAATACTAACTTTAAAAGTATCCCCCTACATAAAGTGCATGATCACGACCAATCTAATTCACAACCAACAGACACCCCCAGTACTAACGCACAACCTCATACTAATAACAATCCAGGCACGAACCGAACAAATTTTCAAACTCAAATGAGAACTTAGAAATACTGACGCAATTTTGCCGACACAAGTAATTAACAAAATACGACTTCCCAACACAGTTGTACGTGTTAATTCAAAGGGAGAATTTCTGACTTCGATAATAAGCGCGAACGCAATGACCAAAACTGTTAACTTTTCCAATCTTCATTAGAACCCTTGACCATACACACCCTCTCTTAAATCTGAATACACACGATTACTCGGAATCTATAAACAGACAGAAATTTTACTATGAGAGAACAAATTCGGACAAATCATCTTAATGATGAAGAGCGAGAACTTATCACGAATCTCTGCTTAGAATTCGAAGATATTTTCTATCCTGAAGGCGATGTTTTGACTTTTACTAACGCCGTCAAACACTCTATTGACACCTATAATGTCAAACCCGTTTTCACAAATTCTTACAGATATCCTAAAGTCCATAAGGAGGAAGTGAAAACCCAAATTTCCGTAGGCACTCTTCTTCTCCTTGGTCCTCCCCCTTATGGGTCGTCCCTAAGAATCTCAATGCTTCTGGCAAGCAAAAGTGGCGAGTTGTTATCGACTATAGGAAGTTAAACGAACTCACTGTAAACGATAAATATCCTCTGGCCAAGATTTCTGATCTCCTCGACCAACTTGGAATGTGTCAGTACTTTTCGACACTGGATCTCGCTTCTGGGTTCCATCAGTTGGAAATCCTTAAGGAAGACATTCCAAAGACCAGTTTCTCTGTTAACAATGGCCATTACGAATTCGTTCGTATGCCATTTGGTTAATTCAACCTGACAAGTGTGAGTTTCTTCGTAATGAAGTTGCTTGCCTAGGTCATCTTATCACACAAGAAGGAGTAAAACAAACCCTTCAAAGGTTGAATGCTTCCAGAACTTTCCTCAGCCCCAAACTCCTAAATATGTTAAATCTTTTTCTTGGTCTCGCCGGATATTACCGACGTTTTATCCCCAATTTCGCTAAGATCTCAAAGCCACTAACGAAACTCCTGAAGAAAGACGTCAAATTCATCTCCGACGCAGATTGCAAGTCTTCCTTCAACGAACTGAAGCAAGCGCTTGTATCTGACCCTGTCTTAATCTACCCAAATTTCGAAGAACCATTCCTGCTCACTACTGATGCTAGTGCTTTTGCAATCGGAGCGGTTCTTTCACAAGTCCCTATAGGAAAAGATCTTCCTATAACATATGCTTCCCGTACTCTCTGCGCTGTAGAAACTCTATACTCTACCATCGAACGGGAATTGCTAGTCATTGTTTGGGCAGTCAAGCACTATAGGCCGTATCATTTTGGGAGAAATTTACTTTACTCTGCGAGCACTGCCCGCTTACTTGGCTCTTTTCCATCAAAGATCCTGGCAGTCGTCTAACAAGATGGCACCTTAGGCTAAATACATAGTGGAGCGGCGAGCAGAGAGGTGAGAAGAGCGGAGAGCTCTTCTTCGGCCTCTGCCGGGCCGGATAAGACACAATGACCATGACCGGTGAAGGGTATAAATACGAGGGATAATCTGAATTTCCTATCACTCACCTGATGACGATAGCAGATACACATCTATATTGAAACGTTGTAAGATCAATCACTTCAAGACGATGAAAGTCCAAGGAAACTTCGAGGAACGAGTTACATTGTCTACCAACTTTAGACTAACACTTCCTTTTCATATGTCGAAATATTCAAAGCGTCTCATTTTAAATCTTTAGCATCATAATAGATGAAAAAACAAAACAAATTACGCAAATATAGTTTTAATAAATTACGATATGAGTCACAAATTTGATTATAGTAATGTGTAAAACCCTAAAAAAGTTCGAAAAATATGGTATTTTGGGAATCTATTGCACTAGCTTTATAGGTATCTGACGAACAGAATCGAACAAGTAAAAATTGGCAACTTTCTTTCCAACGAATTTTTTGTCCTCTCCGGAGTACCACAAGGTTCACATTTGTCTCCCATTTTATTTATTAGCTCTTAGCTTTGAGCTATTTGTTCCAAGAAGATTTTCAAAGAAACCAGTACCTCATGGTACAATGATGCCTTAAAAAAATGCGTTCGTGAGAAGAAAGCCGCTCACAAAAAAATAAATGTACTAAGAATTCAAATGCCTACAACAGTTTTTCTGACTTGCAATGTGATTGTAAGCGTCTTTCTGAAATTGCGTACTGTGAACACATAAAAAATACTGAAGATTCTATTAATCAAAATAGCAAAGACTTTTGGAAATATGTAAAGAAAAAAATAACTTTTATGATATTCCTAAAACCATGTGTTACAAAAATGAATCTTCTGATGATGGAAATGTCTCTATAAATTATTTAGCGACTTTTTTCATCTGTTTACTGTGATAAAAAAATGTGATATGTATGATTTTAATGTTCCTAAATCAGTGTGTATTAGTACTTGTGATATCTCTGTGATTTATGTTTATAATGCCATTTGTAGCTTAAAAAATCATATGTCCACTGGACCTGATGACATAGCTGTAGTATTTTTGAAAGAATGCTCATTTATTTTAGCTCATATTTTTGGTATACTCCTTTCTAAGCCAATTGAAATGGGTATATATCTTGATATTTGGAAAAAATAATTTGTAACACCTATATACAAAACTGGTGACAAGACTGAGGTTACTAATTATAGAGCAATAAGCAAAATCTCCTTAATAGCAATAGCAATAGTTTTTGAAATGAATGGTAGAGTCAAAATTAAACCCAAACTTGAATCTATTTTAAATAAAAACCAACCCGGTTTTGTCAAAGGTAAATCCACTGTAAGCAACTGTTGGTTTATGAGCAGTTTCTGAGGGGTGCTGTTGAGGATGGATGCCATATTGACTCTATTTACACAGATTTCTGTAAAGCTTTTGACCAGGTGAATAATTTTCTACTCTAAAAAAGTTCGAAAAGTATGGCATTTTTGGGAATCTATTGTACTGGTTTATAGCTATCTGACGAACAGGATCCAACAAGTAAAAATTGGCAACTTTCTTTCCAAAGAATTTTTGTCGTCTCTGGAGTACCACAAGGGTCTCATTTTATTTATTATCTTTATAAATGATTTAATTCAATGTCTGAGTCTGAGTGCCTTTTATATGCTGATGATTTGAAGATATTCGTAACAATCAAGACTTTGGAAGACTGTCTGAGGCTGCAAGCAGATCTGAATGCACTGTCTGAATGGTGAGGATTGAATGGGATGCAATTAAATATCAGTTAGTGTTTTGTTGTAAGATTTTATCGCACTAAACACATCATTCATTATAATTATTCAATTCAAAATGTTCTACTTGAAAATAAAGAAGTTGCCAAAGACCTAGGTATATATTTTGAGTTTTGACTTCCATTTAATCATATAACCAATAGGGCATTAAAATTATTAGGCTTTATTAAGAGAACTCTACAGGATTTTAGTAATATAGCTTGCTGCAAAACTCTATTCTGGTTCTATATAATATCAGTTCTAGAATATGCGTGCCAGATATGGTCTCCACACTATGCTCACTATATAGATCAAATGAAAGGATACAGAGAGAGTTTATTAAGTTGTGGGCTTCAAGATGGGAATTTCCAAACGAGAAATTTTTTATGAAGAGACTCTGAAGTCAATTAACTGTCATCTCTACAGGATAGAAGGTGTTATATAGATATGAGAACCTTTTAAAAAATAATAAATGGTCTAATAGATTGTTCTGAGCTGTTGTCTATGATAAATATAAATGTCTCACAAAGAACCCTAAGAGACCACAATCTATTTGATGTCCCTTTCCATAAAACAAATTATGGTGTATCATCTCCCTTAACACGATTTTCGGTGGCTGCGAATTAACTGACAAGGGAAACCAATATTGACTTTTTAATGACTCATTGAATGTGTTTAGCTCAATTAAAAAACTGTGACATTTCCCTAATTTTAATTTCAATATCTTTATTTGTAATTAACCTTATATACATTTTATATTTATTGTGTGTATGTTATTGTAAAATTCTAAATTTATTGTAAATGGCTGGTCCATAAATAAACATCCATTCATTCAAATGTAAACCTTCAGGGTTAACAGCTTCTAAAATTTGTAAAATTGTGTTTTGACTCTTAGGCCATTAAATCGTTTAGACATAATATCTAAACATAATTCGGGAATAGTTCCAGATGTATTATTCAAATAGACCACACATCTTTTATTGCTAAAAATATTTGTTGTTAATTTATTTGGAAGACGAAAAAATTGATACTTACCTTACTTTGATGGAGTCGAACACCTCTAACAAAGAATAAAGACCCTTCTATATTCATTTAGCAGATAAATTTAGATTATGTAAAATGTTAAAGGAAAGAAAGTTGGACATTTTTGATCCCAATAAACTGATCGCCATAGAAAGTTGCCAAAAAGCAAAACATTTGTCCCAGCTCTAAAAGATATCATTTATTGGATACTATAATGATGTTTTTCTGATATTGCTGCCGAATGGGTTTCTCTATGTGTATTTTTCCAACAGCTTCAAAAAGTAGTTTCAAAACCATCATCTAAAATATAATATTTATAATTGATAAGATCAGATAAGATGAATATATACTAATACTAATAATAATAATTTTCCTCGTGTTCTGACTGGTTATTAATACATAACTTATCATTATGTTGTAACCTACAAAATTATATGAATAATATCAAACTATTTCTACACGGCATATGTGGACTACAAAAAGGCATTTGAATCAGTTCCACATAATTAGCTCATTAAGGCACTGAAACTCTATAAAGTGAATAATTGTAAGTCTGAATCTGGTAGATTCCTTCGTTCGAAGTTCCTCGAAGTTTCCTTGGACTTCCATCGTCTTGAAAAGGTTGATCTCACAACGTTTCAATAGCTTTGTATCTGCTATCGTCATCAGGTGAATGAAACAAGCACAGAAGATACTCGCCAAGGCCAGTCACGCTTTAGTGAGGTCAGAAATTAACCATCATCGTTGGAAGAAATTCCAACTCCTGAAGGACGCGGAAGAAAGGTTTCAAGAAATCAGAAGATGCACACACGAGGAGGACCACATGCCGATTTTTGCTTCGATCCAAAAACACTGTGACAACATCAGACGAATCGGCCAAAAGGTGCACACAGAGAAACTCAATAAACTTACCAGGAAGCAGTTGCCGAAGGATACATCCAACAAGAAAACAGTGGTGAACTTGTCATCCAGAGTTCTCACAGCAGTAGAAGAAACATTGCTTTTTAAGGGTCTAAACTACGCTGTAGCTCCAAAAAAGATGCCAGTATTAGATATCATCAGTTCAGTGGAGTCAGCAATAGGCAGCAAAGATACACCGCAACTGGAAGAATTTCGATGGAAAGTCAGGACCGCGATTGAGAAAACACAACACATCAAACAAAACATCAACGAATCGGAAAGGAGAATCATAAAAAAGGAAAAAAAGGACGACAAATCTATCATCATTCTACCGGCTGACAAAGGAAATGCCACCATCCTGATGGACAGAACGGAGTACAACAAGAAAATCGAGGACGTACTGTCGAAGGGAAAATACAAGCCATTGCCTGCAGATCCAACTTCCAAGATAGAACGGAAAACTTACAACACTCTCAGAGATCATGCTGAATACATTCCACCCGAGACAAGGAGAAAATTGACGCCACATCACAGAAAACCACCACATCTTTATGGACTACCCAAGATACACAAGGCTGGAGTACCTCTCAGACCGATTACTAGTTCACGCAACTCGCCAACAGCAGCACTATCAAAATTCCTTCTACCAATCATCCAACCTTTGGAGGGCAAAACATCATCGCACGTCAAGGATTCAAAACATTTTGTTGAAGTCATCGGTGCCATGGAGCTTGGACCAGAACATCGCTTAGTAAGTTTCGACGTTGAAAATCTCTTCACGAACGTACCACTAGACGAATCTCTCAACATAATGAGGAAGAAACTTACTGAAGACGAAACCTTGATGGAGAGGACGGAGCTACCAATAGACTCAATCATGGACTTACTTGAATGTTACCTCAAGAACTGCTACTTTCAAGAGAAGGACAGGTTCTTCATGCAAGAAGATGGATTGCCTATGGGCTCCCCGTTATTGCCAACCGTCGCCAACATCTACATGGAGTGGTTCGAAGAACATGCACTGAAGAGATACGAGAAGCAGCCCAAGCTATGGTTGAGATATGTCGATGACACCTTCATCATTTGGCCACACGGAGAGACACAACTACATGCATTCCTGGAGCACCTAAACCGATGCCAACCATCCATTAGATTCACCATGGAGATGGACGAAGTTGGGTGCCTACCATTCCTAGATGTAAAGTGTCAAAGGACTAGGACCGGAATCCAAACAACAGTCTACAGGAAGGCTACCCACAAAGGACTGTATCTACATTACAATTCTAACCACCCATCAACAACGAAAACTGGCATCATCAAAACTCTAATCCATAGAGCCAAAAATATCTGTAGTACGCCAGAAGTCCTCAAAGAAGAACAAGTGAAACTTAGAAAAGACCTTTTGGAGGCTTGTCGGAGAAACTTAGACGAATTGCACACAGATATGGAATCAGAATGAGTTTCAAAAGCAGCAACACTCTAAGGAGCATGATTACAAGAACGAGGCCGGACGCTCCAGCAATACCAAATAACTGCATATTCAATATACCTTGTGAATGTGGCAATCTTTACATTGGAGAGACAAAGCGACCGCTGGACACCAAGGTTAAGGAACACCGCACAGCTACTCAAAGGGCGGAGCTGACGAAGTCTGGGCTAGCTAACCACGCGTGGACCGAACACCACAACATCAACTGGGACCAGGCCAGGGTAATTCACAAGGAGGACCATTGGTATAAAGAAAATTTATAGAGACAGCATTTATAATCTCGAACGAGAATATAATTAGCGAGCCCAGCGTCCAAATTAAAAACATTTGGAAACCAATTCTTGGGCCATTGTCGCTACGCATCACCGACAATCAACCGCCAGATACGACGACGCTGACTGGACCGGATGAGACCCAATGACCATGACCGGCCACGCATCACCAATTAAAGCTATAAATACCATGGATAACCTGAATTTCCCATCATTCACCTGATGACGATAGCAGATACAAAGCTATTGAAACGTTGTGAGATCAACCTTTTCAAGACGATGGAAGTCCAAGGAAACTTCGAGGAGTGAATAATTGTATTATTAACTTTTTAGAATATGCCATGTCCACCTGGCAAACCAAAATCTCACTGAATGAAGCTGTTCGATACAAACTGACCCCATTCCAATTAGAAGTGGTATATTCCAGGGAGACTCTATTAGCCCTCTGTGGTTCTGCCTGGCCATGAACCCTCTCTCAAACAAACTGAACTCGACAAATTTTGGCTTCAGTCTCAAACACAACAACGTATAAGCATTAAAGATAAACCATTTCTTATACATGGACGACTTAAAGTTGATGGCAGCTACGAAATAACAGCTGCATGATATGCTTAAAATAGTAGAAGGGTTCTCTAGTGACATGCATATGAAATTTGGCCTAGACAAATGCCGAATTATTAATATAGTTAAAGGCAAAATAGAGCAGGAGCACTTCGAAATGGGAGATGTCACCTCAATTGAATCTATGGGAGAAGGTCACACTTGTAAATAGCTTGAAATAAAGCAGGCTCAACGTATTGATCACTTGACTATGACAAAGGACCTAAGAGCAGAATTTTATAGAAGGGTACGACGACTGTTGAAAACCAAACTGAACAGTAAAAATCTGTTTCAGGCTATTAACACCTATGCATGTTCAGTGCTCAGTTACTCTTTCGATATAGTTAATTGGTGCAAGACTGACATTGAAAATTACAGTTCGAGTTCGAGTTTTACTAACAAAAGCTCAAGATCACCATCCAAAGAGCTCTGTTGAACATACAACTTTGCCACGGTATGAAGGAGGAAGAGGATAGGCAGATTTAGGAATGTTACGTGGTCAACAAATTTCTATTTTGCGTAGCCATTTCCAGAAACTCGCAGAATTTTCTGATCTACACAGAGTCATGTGCCAGGTTGATGACCCAACACCACTGCGACTGACACAACAACACGTCCAATTACAAAATTACAATTCCAATTACATGGAAAAAGAAGCCCCTTCATGGAAGACATATAAATGACGTCAACCAAGATTATGTCGACAGTGCAGCTTCGAACTACTGGTTGATCTCTGGTCATATGTTTCCTGAAACGGAATGCTTTATATTGGCAATCCAAGATCAAGTAATCCCAACTAAGAACTATCTAAAGTACATCGTTAAAGAACCTTCTATTAACAACGACAGATGCAGGTACGGTTGCCAAACAACTGAGTCTATTCAGCATATCACAGGATGCTGTGGCTAAAATACTGCACCAGGAACTAGCACTGAAACTTGAACTATCACAGTCGGTAAGATTACCATACTATAAATACAAACCAAAATAACAACTACAAACTGTACTGGGACCGGACGATACTGACTGATCGGACTGTTGCTCACAATAGACCAGATATAGTTTTGGTAGACAAAGTCGCTCGGAAAACAACTTTAATTGACATAGCAATTTCTAACAACAATAATATAAATATCAAGCAGACTGCGAAAATAACCAAATATAGGGATTTGGAATTTCAAATAAAGACTCAGTGGGACATGAACAACATACGAACTGTACCAATTGTTATGTCAAGGACAGGACTAGTTCCAAAACATCTATTAAACAATTTAAAATACCTCGGCCTGGACGAACATTTTTACCAACAAATGCAGAAAGCCGTCCTGTTAGGAACAGCCCGGACGGTCAGGACGTTTATGGGAAACTGCTGCCACGACTGTAACCACGGGCCTGAAAACCTGGCAAGGGCTCCCACAGAGCTAAACCCTTTTGATACCTAGGATATCTGGGGTTTAGTGAATTTTCCCCTAAAGGCACGCTATGCGTGCCTTAGAGGGAGTGTGCTGCCATACATTGTATGGTCAAGTCGGGAATTTTCCTCGTGTTCTGACTGGTTATTAATAAATAACTTATCATAATGTTGTAACCTACAAAATTATATGAATAATATCAAACTATTTTTATTGATATAAAAATGTCTAACACCTCTCAACACGTTCAGGGGCCCGATTCTCGAACCATTCGACA
This sequence comes from Octodonta nipae, assembly GCA_034190945.1. Lineage (NCBI taxonomy): Eukaryota > Metazoa > Arthropoda > Insecta > Coleoptera > Chrysomelidae > Octodonta > Octodonta nipae. The sequence continues at coordinate 139,193,850 of CM067216.1, forward strand.
ACTCTACTATACTACTATAAGACGCATGAAAAATTGAGGTAAATGAAGTTTAACCCATATATTAAACTTCATTTATGTCAGATTTCATACGACATACGTCCCAAGTCGAGTGGTAGAGCCGTCAAATAATTTCAAGAACCGGGGTATTAATTCCATTAAATAGTGGTGACATAGTTTGTCAATGTTTAAGCACTTGGGAAATGACACCACAATTTACGAAATTACTGTATATTTCCAAACGTTTCGGGGTCTACGTCAGACTCCGTTCTTAATGGCAAAGAAACTATGAAAAAAAGGCACAATTCTAAAATTTAAAATTAAAATGTTTGACAATTGTATTTTACTCATGAAGTAACTAAGAGAATTTAATTTGATAATATACAAGGTAGCACAGAAACTTCTAACAATCATGTAATATTAAAGTCCCTTTCAAATTGGAAACATTAGAAAGGGGTGATCTTCAGAATTTTATGTGGCGCTCCTAGGTGCGAAAAAAAATAATTTTAACGTAATTTTTATGTTGGTTTATTCGAACATTTAGAGGTCTACAGGTTTCCCAAAATAAAATTTATTGCATTCACAAGGAATTTTATAAATGCAATTTTCTGTTTTTGTGTTGGGGTGTTTTTTGGTTTTGTTTTTGATATAACTGATTTTAGTGTATCACTGTGTTTTAAATGGTGTTTTAATATTACTAATGGTCGCCCAGTGGTCGAAATTCGATCCTATTTCATGAAATTGTAATAAGTATAATTTTATAAGAAATAGAGTTGTGGAGAAATCGGAGAAGTAAATGTAATGACCAAAATTGTTTACTCATATTGACAAATCTATTGCAATAAAAAAAAATAAAAATGCACTCAAATATCGGTATTCGAAACATTTTTGACAAATGAGTGATTCCCTAAATTTTTAGCTGGAACCGCCCCTGGCAAAATAATCGATATAATAATTGGAAGATTGTTCTTAGCAACCTAAAAGTTTTCGTCATTTTCATCATCATCATCAAGTTCAGGAATATTAAAAAAAAAGAGGACCAACAACCCTAGGAGAACTTAAATATTTATACATTCTCTATTGTCCGCTGTCCGACAATTTTTTACACAACACCTTCGGGAAGGTTGTGATAATAATATATTAGTCAAATAATTAAATTCACATTAAAAACAGAATATTTAATATGAAAGTTACTGCAACGCGTAAGAAAAATCAATACTGATCTACTACATTGACTATTTTACCACTAAACACTAACAACGCTTGTATGCCACTTCCAGAAGTACATGCTCTAAGAACAGCATCTAACGATCGCACCCTCCAAATATAATTACTCAATGCTTTGAGTTTTGACCGTCTGGCGAAGGCAACACTGTTTAGCGTTGACAGTAGGGACATAAATAATGAATTTTTATTATATTTTATTTAATGAATGAAGCAATATTATAAATTAATATTAGCATTCTGCACTGAAGGTCGTCAGTAGCTACTTAACAAAACAAAAATGAAGAAAATCGGTTAAGAGACAGAGGACAAAATGGTACCTAATCGTTTTGTCTTTGCCTATTTATATATAGTACACATAAACGTCAATTGATAACCTATGAGTAATACACTTTTAACCTTATGGTGATCAGTGTACTGTACCGGTTGGTTTAAAAAAAAACATGTGCCAATTAACGTCCCAAAATTGCCAGACTGTGCGGCACAAAAACACTTTGTGCTCTGGTAATTGAAAAACAGCCTATATCTAGAAGGTACATGATCTAAGTCTTTTCCAGATGGCGCTTTTACTGAAATTATACCATACCAGTTGAGGATCTGTGATCTGTGCCAGTTGAGTCTCTACTCTATGACGCTTGACGCTTGCTTCTTTGCTTCTGTCGTCTTATGAAAACGCATAAAGTTTCTGTTTAGTATTTGATTTAATAGTGTTTAGTATATTGAGATTCAATTTTATTTGGATGTGGTAATATTCACAAAATTATCAAATATAATTAAACAGAATGTCTGCTAAATTAAAGCATATAGAAGTAGAAAATTTTAAATCATATAGAGGTAGAAAAATAATAGGCCCCTTAAAACCGTTTAATGCTGTAATAGGACCAAATGGATCTGGTAAGATGTTTGACACTTGTTAAATTTATTAACAATTAAAAACTGTTTCTAGGTAAATCAAATTTTATGGATGCCATTAGTTTTGTTATGGGAGAAAGAACACAGAGTTTAAGAGTAAAGAGACTAAGTGATTTGATTCATGGGGCTGCAATAAGTCGACCTGTTTCAAGGAGGTAACTATTGCTTTCAAAATTCTTCCTATTTTAGAAAAACAAATAGGCAGACTATATTAATTACATTGTGGGCAACAATGAATTAGATTTAATTTCAGTTTTGAAATTAATATAATTTCAGTAACTTCTGAAGTGTATAATGATATCTTTAAAAAGAGTTAATATGAAATGTATCTATTGGCAGTAAAATCTTCAGTTGGGTTTCGGCTCTTGGGGCCAGGGCGAAAAATGTACTTCTATGCAAGATAAAATTATGAAATTTGGGCAGTGCAATGTGCACCACCTAAACTAACATCACCCTTAATTTGTTGACCTACCCCCACGTTAGAGGGGGGTAACTACCCAAAAATCAAGATAATTTTTTTAACAGTTGCTATCGAACTCTACGCATTTTACTATGTCTAACACTCGATTTTCATAATTTTGCGATTATTTTTAATTTTTCCGATTTATCGCCTTTGAAAAAATTTCGACAAAAATTAGGATTTCGGCTCTTGGGGCAGGCTGAAAAAAATACTTGTATTTGAGATAAATTATGAAATTTGGGCAGTGCAATATGCACCACCTAAACCAACATCACCCTGAATTTGGTTGACGTACCCCCACGTTAGAGGGGGTCTGGGGGTAACTACCCCCAAAAATCAAGATTATTTTTTTTAACAGTTGCTATCAACAAAAAGTTGGATGTCTCGCCAAAATTTTTTTTTGTTTTCATAATTAAATTGAATGTTTTGAAACTATTAAGGTTTATTTAAATGAGTAAGTGCCAGTCTTAAAATGACAATATCTAGAAAACGCCTTGAAATATAGAGGTTCATTCATTTATGGCAGTTTCATTATTTATCGTCGGAACGCAAATTATAGGGATGTTAAAATAATTAACATGGATTTGCTTAATTCGACCTTCGTAACAAACACCCTGTAAAAGTACCATGAAAAATGATAAAAAAATATTGTTTATCGCCCTTTAAAACAATGCTGTACCAAATTTGAGTTCAATATATGGAGCGTTTTTCATATAACACAAATATACAAAAACCAAATACCCACTTTAGGACCCTGTATATCGTTTATTAAAAAAATTTCACCGCCTCTAAGTGGTTACCGTATTGTCTATTAGTTATGGGACACCCTGTGCCTGTATATGTACAAAGAAAATGTAAAATATGAATTTTTAGGCAATACATAATACACGTTCGTGTTTAACATCTTGCAGGATAGCACATGATTTTAAATCAAATTACTTTTCGACGTACGAAAAAAGTTTTAAATGATTAAGTGATAAATATAAATGTAATTTTTAAAATTTCATTTCAAATATTTAACAAATAAAGTTTATTTATCTGCTAATAAGTAACTGAAAATTAAATGAAATTGTTTGTTATGTCAAAATGATAAATGTAAAAAATAAACGTTGTCTGTCGGCTTCAAATGAAACAATTGCAAAAAAGGGCGGTTAGTGCCGATGTTTTGTCTGGCAGGGATAAAAACTCGAACTTTGGGATACACGAGACACTTGCATCAGATATTTTATAGAAGTAGGTTGTATTTATTTAAGGTGTTAAATTTATCTTAATATTAATTATATTACTGATACAAAATTGTTACATTGTTAATTTACTATATATTTAAGTAATTTTGTTAATTATATTATAAATTAATAGTGATATTGTGAAAATCGCGATGGACGTGCAGCTTTTCATGGGAGGTACAGTATACTACTGTACAGTAGGAAGTTATCTAGGACTCGGAGTTTTAGATAACGAAGGATGCCGAAGACTCCAACCGGCAGAAGAAAGAAGATTGAATATAAGGAAGCAACAGTTTGTTATGGTGTTTTGAAGTGCTTGTGATAAAATATGTTTTCGTTTATAAATATTTTATTGTAAATATATAATACTGTTTTGTTATTAATGAAGAATTTAAATTGTTTTGTTTATTTGCCTGAAGAAGAGTGTTCGTTTTCGTTGATAGTTATTTTATCATAAAGAAATAATCATTTTGTTATTAATCCAGAAATCAAAATGTTACGTTTATAATGTTGTTATTGTGTGTTGTGTGTGTGGGGGGGGGGGGGAGTGTTGTCCTCACTGGTTAGAAGGGTTCCGTCCGATTCCAGTCGAGTGCCTCACAAGCGCCTAACTCCACCTCCACGTGGTCCCCCTGGGCACCTACTGGAACGGGCTTCGCCCTTAACAGTAGTGTGGCTTAGCGAGAAGGCTAATTTGGCGTTGAGGGTTGCCAACCCCTTTGCCCACAAGTGTTGGCCCAAAAAGTAAAAATTGAGTGCTAGACGTAGTAAAATGCGTAGAGTTCGATAGCAACTGTTAAAAAAATAATCTTGATTTTTGGGTAGTTTACCCCCCGACCCCCTCTAACGTGCGGGTAGGTCAACCAAATTAAGGGTGATGTTGGTTTAGGTGGTGCATATTGCACTGCCCAAATTTCATAATTTTATCTCAAATACAAGTATTTTTTCAGCCTGGCCCCAAGAGCCGAAATCCTCTACTTTTTGTCGAAATTTTTTCCAAGTCGATAAATCGGAAAAATTAAAAATAATAGCAAAATTATGAAAATTGAGTGTTAGACGTAGTAAAATGCGTAGAGTTCGATAGCAACTGTTAAAAAATAATCTTGATTTTTGGGGGTAGTTACCCCCCTACCCCCTCTAACGTGGGGTAGGTCAACCAAATTAAGGGTGATCTTAGTTTAGGTGGTGCATATTGCACTGCCCAAATTTCATAATTTTATCTTGCATAGAAGTACGTTTTTCGCCCTGGCCCCAAGAGCCGAAACCCAACCCAAAAAGAAGGTATTTATTTTACTTTGAGCAACATTCATTATTTTCCCAATCTTGTTTTCTACTGAATAGAATAATTTGTTTTCTAATTATTTATAGGTATTAAGAAAGTTTTGCATATGATTTCAACTCATGTGGACCCACTATGTGTAGTCAATTTGAAAATCTTCAACTTTTTTAGGTCTGCTAATTATTGTATATTTTAATTTAATTTCAATTACATTCATTTAACAGACTCTAGTCCAGAAAATTTTTAATTAAAAAAATCCATTATATAGTTGTTAGTGATACAGCATAATTGGATGGAGTTTTCAATTATAATAGACTTTGATAACAATTTAATATAAAACTAATGGTACTTTACTTTTAAGTAAAATTGGTATTTTTATCAAACTAAGGTAATAGTACTAATGCTCGACACTTTACTGAACACATGTTGTTCATTATTAAATATTAAATACATTTGTTATGACAGAAGAATTAAACCTAGATATACTAGTACAGTAACATTTAAAAAACAACTATTGTATCTAAAATCTTCTATAATTTTCCAACTATAATTTGCATTTGTTGAACTGTTGTCAAAGTAACTAATAGATGAATCATTCAAAAACTAAACCACGAATAATTGACATCAATTCGCACTATTAATGGATATCTGATAAAATATGCCTGCAAAAAAAATAAGAAACATAGAAATATTCAAAAAATATGTTTTTTTCAATATTTATATCCAATGGAGACTCAAACTGGTATTTGATCCTTCCACCTAACGAAATCATCTTTGGTGCATTTAGGATGTTAATTATTTGTGATAAACTTACAGTAGGCACTTGTAACTCATTTTCTTTAAATCTGGTTTTCATAGAATCACAGCATACCATCGCCACAACCTCAATGCCATTTTGTGTTATTTTTATACTATGCAAACATATTTGTTATATTTCTTTTGGCCCGGGAAATTTACAATTATGTAGTCGCTCTGTTTGACATTGATTTTGTTAGGGCAATTCTCTTTTTATTGTTATAAATATTCATTTCTTGCTCGTTATTTTCACACTCATCAGATAAATCATCAAGACTATCTCTAGATTCTATCCATTCTTCTTCAGTATGTGTGTCTATCATATTCAGTCTAGATTCCTTATTTACAGTCTTTTGGTTTTCTTTAACTAATTTATTAACAGTTCTTGTGCACTTTCATTATGTTATTTTTTCTTGGTACTTTCCTCAGCACTTCTTTTTTTGTCTTGCTTTAATTCCTCCTTTTTATATTTATTTTCATGGTATTTTTGCCATTCTGTTGAAGATACAACTGAAGGTATTTTTTCTTTCTTCCATTTTTTTTCTTCAGGGGTTGGTCAAAATATAGCCCTTTTGAATGGACAATAACAAATTAGTTTCCTTTGCGGAGTTATCTGGTGCTATATATTGTCATGATGTCGATGACATTACAATTGAGTCTGTAATGAGGTACTTTAATGGGGGCTTTAGGGTCTTCTGGTATTATATCAAAGGCTACATTAACATTGTCAAAAACTGTAAGGGGATATATTATTTAATTTATGTTTATTTCTTCCAGTAGCAATTTTGTTTGCTTTGTTTTAACAATTCTTCTATCTCTTTGTAGAATTGATAAAATCCCATATCTATATTCTCCACAGAATACCGAAACATTTGTCCTATTATTGGCGGCATTTTGGTCAATAAAAATATCTGGAATCAAATGAACCAATAGTTGACATTCTGTACTCTAATAGTTGACACCCTGTCTACTGTTGGATATGATAATGCAAAACTAATAAAATTTACATAGCCCATAATTTATAGAATATGGAGACCATAATTGTGTTAACAAGAGATCTGGGAGTCTGTTTGATCTGACTCTAATAGGTGACACATGTGTCATCTTTTAGATTTTTACTTATTTTTCAATACCAATAATAGACACCCTTAAAATTCTTAGAAAATCTTATCAAAACAAGAAGCAAACAACTTTAGTATGTAAATAACCATATATATTATATAACCAAAACAAATAATAGATCAATTTAGAAAAATATAAAATGTAATTTTACCTGCAAAATGTTAATGAAATTATTAAGACATCTTAGCACAACTTTTCACTCGTGCACACCGTTGACTTCAACTGATGCTATTTTAAATTCCATGCTATTAGATCTATGTTAGATTTTGCTGACGCATCGTAGATGGCACTAACCATCTGTGTTTCAGTAGTAAAGTAATATCAATAAAAATATTCTTATTATGGAAGGTTTTCTATGTAAGTGTCATCCTTTAGTTCACTGTCAAACATTACTACTTTTACCTTAATATATATTGAAAAAGTTACATAAATATTTATTATATATTTTTAATTTTAATAACTCATGTTTGATAACTATTTTAGACATTTATAACAAAAATAAGGGTACTTCACAATTATGCAAAATTCATATTTGCTGACAAAACTCATATACAGTTAAAAAAGTTACATTTAATGATGACAATATATGTTTTGAGGCCATACAAATCTTTTTATAAGGCCATTTCTGCTCTGTTCTTATAGGACAGAACAGAAAATAATTGTAAATGGAAGGCTAGAACGCAATACACAATATATCAGTCGTCACATACCTACCGACCCGAAACGGTAAGAACGCCCGGTCAGAACTTTCTCACTGGTAAGAAAGAGGGTTACATACTAACTCTATATATCGGCATACACAGCCCGGTTACAACCCGACGCCGGCGATTTTACAACAGTTCTACAACTGTGCTTTTGATCAGTTCGTCTACTTCCAGTACGAATTATGACATATTCGATGTGTCTACCACAAGCGCTAGATAATGAATAAGGGCAAATCAAGAACGCCCGGCGACCGGCAAGTGTGTGGCGATGAACCCGGATTCTCTTTTGTTCTTATAGAACAGAAGAGAATTGGTAGGTCTGTGCCTGGCCTAAACAATAACTTTTTGTCTAAATATTCATAAGAAAATTTCAGTTTAATTCCAACTTATGTAGACACACTGTATCTAGAGAAGTTGATTAACTAACATTTATTTTGATTTGATTCTAATATGTTTACAATTTTTACACCCAAGTTCCAAAAAGTTTACTATATCAGAATGTCGGGTAAAAAGTTTTCCCGATTTCCTAAAAAACGGTGTAAGCTATGTCCTTGAAAAAAATGTGGGAGCACTTCAGGATACCCTTAACAGTATCCGGTTTAAACAATCCAAATTCCTTCAGCTGGTTTCTAGTAATCGCTGAACACACATAAAAGAACATATATACGGACGAATTGAGGACATCCTTCTTTTTGAAGTCTGTTAAAAATTCATTCCTGTACCATCACCAATTCAAATCGAAAGGTACACTAATATTATAGTATATTTTCATATCTTGCAATTGCTTTTGAATTCTATCATGTATGTTTTCTAGGAGTCGTATATAAGTTCACTATTTAATTTCCTTTTAAGAACAATAACTAATTAACATTTTGATTAATAAACATTTTAAAATTTAGACACATCTTGATTATAAGGTTGCACATTGCACATGACATATACTCCAGTTGATAGAGATTTTGAAATGACAAAATTTACTCACTAGCAAATGACAATGCCATCATTTTAGTCCCTGGTACAAGGACCCTGTATTTTAATGAAAGAAGCAAGTGCTAAATTCTTTCATTGCCTTCATTGTGATGAGTCCAATGAAAATTTTGGGTATCGCATCCAGGATCAAATGGCCAACCCAGACATTGAATAAATCCAAATCCCTCAAGAAGAGAGATGCACTCAGGCCAAGATGGAAGTAAGTAGCGACATACTCGGGTGTCCCGAAGTCATTGTAGGGCTAATGGGAGGCTTTAAAGGTAGACGGCAGGGAAAGTCCCAACTGCTGGTCCTAGAGAAGGTACCCGTCTCTCTGACCGAATTACATAATGGAATTACCGGAGGTCATCTGGGCATAAATAAAACTCTGGATAACATTCGCCACCTTCGAAAATGAGCCTAGTGCCGGAAATCTGACTTTTGCGCAGTTAGTAACGGCCTGAAGACCCAGACTATGGGCAGAGTGCAGCACTACAATGTGGGCATCCCATTTGAAAGAATAGCTGGTGACTTCGCCGGCCATTCCCCGAGGGGGGTTAGAAATACATTCTCGTCACATGTTCGAGGCAATATTTGATATGATTTTATCATCAAGTGCATATATCATAAGCAGAAAGGTACGAGAATTATAACCGGCCTGAAGAGGGCAGATGCGACCCTGCCGAAACGTCGTCATTTTACCATCGATCCCGGCAAGCATCAGTTACCAACTACTCAGGTGAAGTCCTAGAAACCACCTGATACATTTAAAAACATACATATATATGTATATACAGAGCTTTCATTTCAAAACTAGCCACCCAAAATAACTTTTGAAATATCTTTAAAAGAAAAAGACAAAAAAACAAACACGTAAATTTATATTTACACATTTTACACGCATTGGTCACTCTGCAGTTTCAAACCCTAAGCGGGGATGAATACACGTTTAAATATAAAGGGGTATCATGTGATACCTCTTTTTAAAGGTCTCTTTTTTGCAAATCTTTTGACACATCATTTTTTTAAATCAGATTTTACAGAGAAATGACCTAGAAACCGTAAAAAATTAAAAATTATGAATTGTAATTTTAAAAAAGCTTGAGTATAAATACCAAATAAACAAGTGAGAAAAAACCTTAAATGTTTTTGCGAAAGATATTTGCGACTGTAAATGTAATCAATTTATCATTAGTAGTGGTTTTATTGTTTACTGACCATCAAATTTCTATAATGGGTAACAACGCTGTGCACGAGAAACTGCTCATGTTTTTCATCAGAGGCATCCCGATAAAAATATTGGGCACCAGTATGTGTTGGATATAGCTAATAAATTTCAAGAAACTGAAAGTGTGTGCAATAAAATTGCCAGGAGTCTTGAGAGTTTTAACTGAAGCTGCACAGGTTGAGAATTTGTCATGAATCCTCAAACATCAATACCAAAAGTCTTCAGGTCTCTAAATAAATTCTTTCTCTACTAAATACAGCTTTTACAACAGCTTGCTGAGGATGATTATGACATAAGGTTAGAATTCTGCGAATTAATGACTCAAAGGGCAAATGTAGACCCTAATTTTATCAAAAATATTTGCTTTTCTGACGAAGCAGGTTTTTTTATTTGTCAATAAACATGATTTTAGATAATAGGACAATACCAATCCTCAAGCCTTTCGGGCAGAGCACAACGAACAGAAAATCAACATATAGGCGGGAATTATCGGAAATAAAATTATTGGTCCTTTATTCGTCGAAGAAAATTTAACTGGGGAATTGTATTTACACTTACTAGAAAATGTGATAAATCCCCTTTCAACCGAATCTTTAGAAAACCAAATAGAACAAGATGGAACTTTGTTGCTAGACGAAGAAAACCTATTTTTTCAACAGGACTGAGCATCTCCACGTTATGCATTGCCTGTACGAAATTGGCTTAATGAAGCATTTCCAGATCAATGGATTAGAAGAATGGAATGGCCAGCAAGATCACCCGACCTAACGCCCTTGTCTTTTTTTATGGGGACATCTAAAAACGGTGGTGTATAAAACTCAATATTCCTGAACGACGTAGAATAGTGCAGGAGTGTGAGCGTATTACATCAGAGAGATCAAAAAGTGCGGGAGGAATTCCAGCGGCGACTTTACCATTGTCGTACCAACAATGGCGGAGATTTTGAACATCTAATTTAAGTACAAGGTAATGCTAACGCTATTATTTAAAATGGCATTACTTTGTAAAAAATAATCTAATTTAAAAAAATGATGTGTCAAAAGAATGGCAAAAGGGACCTTTAAAAGGGGTATGACATGATACCCCTTTGTATTTAAATTTGTAGAAGTGATATCCACCCTTGCTTAGGGGTTGAAACTGCGGGTGACCTATACGTGTAAAATTTGTCCCCCCATAAATATAAATTAATGTCTTTTTTTGGCTTTTTCTTTTAAATATATTTTAATTCATTTGCGGTGACTAGTTTTGAAACAAAAGCCATCTATATATACGACTTATTTCTCTAGTGCCTACTCCCCCGTCCCTTAAGTTTTTTGAAATTTATGGCTGGAGCCCGCTGATTTGGAAGGAATCAGAAAATTTTCACAAGTCCTGATCAGAGCTTTTTTTAACCGACTTCAAAAGAAGGAGGTTCTCAATTCGTCTGTATCTATGTTGCTTTTTTTATGTTTGTTCACCGATTATTACCAGTAAAGTAGGTAAAAAGTGACTTTCTTCAGTAATTTATAACTCAGTCATAATACAAAACTCGAATATTAATTTTCCACAAAGTGAGAGTATATGATGTTCTATATATGTAGTATTGTGTAATTACAATTAAAACCATGTACAGAATTATCTTACAAAAAACATCATATTAACCATAATTGTTAGGTGGGAATTTATCAAAGATCATTTTTAAATTTATATAATGCACTAGTGTTTATCCATCTAGAATTTGCATGCCTTAAAATAGCATAAAATTGGTAAAAAAAACCTTATGAATATTATATTAAATTAGGGAGGAGTACAGATGGGCTGCTCACTGCTGGGTGCCAACTCATTTAAATATATTGTCTGTTTAGAAAATGTCATTAATACCCTACCCCGGGTGTTCTAAGTGGTTGATATTGAGTTTTACTAAGCATTGTACTGGAATTAAATCAAAAATTTACTATTATTCCTATTCATTATTAATCAAAATACAATAAATTAAGTTCTTTAATGTTTATTAGTTAAGCACGCTAACAGATCAAAAGGAAAAAAAATAATTAACTGAATGTTTTTTCAAGATCTTCAATACTGTATTTTTATTCAGTCATAAACTGTAAGTTTGTAATGCTGTTTGGATATCTCAAAAAAGTGATTCCGGAATTTCTAATAAAGTTTCAAGCTGTGAGGCAAATTTAGCAAAGATGGAAGTATTATGTTCTGTATGGAACACTGAAGGTGAAATCTCAGCTGTAAAATACAAAAACATACCTTAATTTATCGACAATTCTTACTCATTCATAATTTTTCGTAAAAAAGACAACTTCGGTCCATATGAATCAATTTTCACTTCATTTTCAAATCACACTTTTGAAGCTTTAGCAATAACTCATATAATACATTTTTAGTGCTTCAGTTACTGCAGTTTTTACTGTCGACAATGGAAAGGAAATGTCATTTCAAAGATCAGTTCAAGGCTCAGCTTCTGAATATAGGATTAATGGAAACGTAAGTAGGAATAAACTGCAAGGTTTAAAAAGTTTTTTCTGAAATAAGTGTAATCTTATTAAAGTATGCAAGTCCTGCTCACAGACTGATTCTTGGTTTAATTTCCAATGACTATATCTTGGATTAAATAATAGTCATTTAAACATTTGAAATAAGAAAAATTCGACAGAGCCAATTTTGT